>JAMPIV010018870.1:187500-207401 GCA_024509875.1 Oreohelix idahoensis | reverse complement strand
GCTGGACCACTTGTTAGAAGCTGCACCAAGCATTCACATAAACTTGCAGCATTGGAGTCTGTGGCAATTTGTTGGACATAATGAGGTAGCCAGCCCCACCCACAACCCCACAAGTCACTTTGTTTGACACGCTCAAAGAGTGCAGTAAGGCATATTCTTTCTTTGTCTCTTCAGAGACCCAGGGGAATTACATGGGACATAAATAATTGACATACCTCATAGTCTGTTTCCTGTTTCATTTCTGTAATTAGACGTGTGACATTAGATTCCATATTTCTTTCAACCTGAAGGCAATGAAATATAGCAGATGATGTGTATCATTTTAAGACAATAAAGACATACTACATATATATTAAACACCAACATCTAAGCAGCATTACCTCACAGCAATAATCACTGTCAAATGGTGCATTAGCCATAAACAAATATGCTTTTTTAAAATAAATACTTTATCATTTTCCATTACTTCATTCTCTCCTTTCCTTTTTCACTTTCAATATTTCTGTGACCCACAGTTACTATCTTTCCCTATCCCCACATCTGTTTAATGCATTTCACACCAGCAGTGAACATACCCTAATCCTCAAAGTTATCTCCAAACTTAAAACTAAAGAAGATCACATTGGATGATTTGGTAGATCTTTACATGATAGAAATTAACACATTAACTACCGAATTGAAAAACACACTGTGGCCGAATTAAATTTTTTTCCCATTTTCATCCTGTAGGTGTTTGCACAAAGTAAGCTGTAGTTTTCGTAATTGTTTACAGTTTTTTAATGAATTACATGTCATTTAAAGATAAATGAATGTACTATTACAATAAACACCGGTTGTAACTCTAATAGAGGTTGTTGCTATTTAACGGCCCTCCGATGGCCAAGACTTGCAATATTTTCACAATTATAACTGCTTGCGCCCCATCTCTATCAAAATCACAATTTCAATCAATGTGCACACCGTTTTCACTCTTGTCCTCGTCGCTAGATCTATCAGTCAATTGTTGAAACACATTTCTATCCTAGTCAGCCGGTTAGACAAGATGTACATGCATTTTTTGTAGTCCTATCAATAGTTGCCACGGTAAACAGTTTTACATGACTTGGTAACTAACCCAAAACACTGAAAAATATGAACATAATATCAATTTTCCAGTGTTCTACAACAACCATGCTTTGGGAATTTGTTTTCCGGTGGCAACTTAAAATCTCGAACCAGATCAGAGAGCGTTTCAGTACATTTTTCATTCGTTTTATTACTAAAATTAGATTGGCGCTCTGAGCGGCTTGCGGTCCAAATGTGATTATATTGTGAGCCGCTGACAGCGGCTTGCGGTAGTTAATGTGTAAAAAAAAAAAAAAATGATAGCAAACTAAGGACTTACTCTTTCTCAAAGGTATTTAAAAGTGTGATATCACCAGGATTAAAGGTACTTATTCTGTGTTTCCATTGATATCCTATGAGAAGCCTTATTAAAATTCACTTTATTAATGAACTGCATAAGATAAGAATGGGATCCTTTATTTGAAGTGACGTTATCATTTGGTAAAATATAATTTAGTTTCAATTTTTCAATGCCTTGTTGAAAGAATTGAAGTAGGAGAATTATGCTGCAGAGATGCAAATAACTTATATGCTGCACTTCTTCAACATTTGTTATACTCTGGAACCTAAAACAGATATGATTGTATCAAGGCAGATCTTTAGAGAGCTCAGTGTTTCTAAAGTCCTCACATCACATAGGTTGCCTTCTGTTGATCTAGTCTATATTTTAAAACCATAAAGTGACTTCTGTTACTGTTTTAGCAATCAGAGTGAAGTTAACACATTAACTACCGAATTGAAAACCACACTGTGGCTGAATTAAATTTTTTTCCCATTTTCCTCCTGTATATGTTTGCACTAAGTAAGCTGTAGTTTTTGTAATTAATTACAGATTTTTATGAATTACACGTCATTTTAAAGATAAATGAATGTACTATTATAATAAACACCAGTTGTAACTCTAGTAGAGGTTGTTGCTATTTAACGGCCCTCCGATGGCCAAAGACTTGCAATATTTTCACAATTATAACTGCTTGCGCCCCATCTCTATCAAAATCACAATTTCAATCAATGTGCACACCGTTTTCACTCTTGTCCTCGTCGCTAGATCCATCAGTCAATTGTTGAAACTTGTTTCTATCCTATTCAGCCGTTAGACGAGAGGTACACGCATTTTTTGTAGTCCTATCACTAGTTGCCATGGTAATCAGTTTTACATGATTTGGTAACTAACCCAAAACGCTGAAAAATATGAACATAATATCAATTTTCCAGTGTTCTACAACAACCATGCTTTGGGAATTTGTTTTCCGGTGGCAACTTAAAATCTCGAACCAGATCAGAGAGTGTTTCAGTACATTTTTCATTCGTTTTATTACTAAAATTAGATTGGCGCTCTGAGTGGCTTGCGGTCCAAATGTGATTATTTTGTGAGCCGCTGACAGCAGCTTGGGGTAGTTAATGTGTTAAACAGCATGTGTACATGCTTTGGCATTTTTATTATAGTTTTGTGATGAATCACATGATTATGTGACAAGCCAAGTATCTACAAATTCTAAGTCTCCTGAGAAAATGAATGTGCCACATTTACTTAAAACTATAGTTGACAATTAAGAGAATTGAGTTGATAGTCATAATTCATTATCAAATGATGGAAGAGATGAGGAATGTTACATTTAGCTGATGAGTGGGTATTGCCTGGCCATTGAAAAACCAACAGAACTTGATCTAAAGCTACAGTTAATGACTAGTCACAGGTGAAAGACAAAGCTAAAGATAAACTTTTAAAACAAAAAACAATTGTCAAAATGTTTATATGATATAATTACACTTGACTTGTTTTAAAATTTTTTTTTATTTTTTCGTAACCAGCAGCATTTGGGCTATCAGCCCTTGGCCCAATGACATGTCATTGCAAGGCTGAGAAACCTGTGGACTTTCCTCCCAACCAGGTAAGGAGCTTCACTCCTTCCCATCCACAGAAAGTTTATCTCAGGAGCCGTTCAGGTTATTCAGTCAAAATCCCAGTCGGTGATAGTTCTTCAAATGCCCATGCCCTGGCTTGAACCTTGAACATCTGATCGCCAGTGCAATGTGGTTACCATTACACCAGCACAGCTTCTAATAGCAATATTTTGTGATTTTCGCTTGTCACTGTGTTTTAATATGAAATATGTAGTTTTAAATGTTCTGGTATTTGCATCTAAGGCACAAACAAAGGACATGATGCTATACTTTATGCTTTTAATTTGCTTTTGAAAAGTGGAAAAAGTGGAAAAATGCAACTTAAATGATGAAACAGTTGTAAATAAAGGGTAAAAATGATTACTTTTTACTCTCTCTTTTATTCTGATTGGAAAATGTCCAGCTCTGAGCAAACTCCTGATAAGTAGAATTTTTTTTAGGTGGTCCCAGTAATTTCTACTTATCCAGACTGTGCTGTAGGTAAGGCCATATATGAAGTACCTTGATGTTCCAAGACTAGGAAAGCAAGTTTCATTGACTGCAACAATAAACTGCCTTCATTAAGTTCATATTCTACTGTTAATGTTGTTGGTGTGTTTTTTACTACATGCATTGTGTTTTTATAAATTCCAATTATGCTTGTATTAATACTAATGGAGAAACACTGCACATCTTGACTCCCTATTAATTTCCCATCAGTTTAATATATAATAAGTGTATGTTCATATAAACAATTTACACAAAAACATGGTATATTCTGCTGTTTAGAATTCTTTGGGGAACAAAAAAAACATTCACACACAAAATTGAGGCACAGTGTAAGTAATAATTTTGGAAGCAAAGAGTTAATGTAGGCTACATTTGTTGTACATGTAAAAAAAATAGGAGGAGGTGAAGTCTGGGGTGTTTGGGATGAAACCTGGTTCACTATTTATTTGTTATTATCAATATGTATTATGAGAACCTTATTACACATTCGATTTCCCACTACACCCTCAGTAATCCTTACATATTAATTTTTGTTTTTGGTTCTGGTTGCATACTGCTTTACTATATCGTGCAGTTCTCTATGTCTGTCTATTCTCAACACCTCTTCTACTGATATGGGTGAATTGCAATCCTGTAAATAATATAATATTGTTATTCTCTGTTTTTCATATTATTTTATTGAAGACATTCTGCACATTAAAATTCTTCTATACTAAAATATACTTTTCTTAATTATAGTTTGAATAGGCGGCCTAATTACTTTCTTGCTGGGAATTTTTAAGTTCCCTATTTTATTATTTTTTTTTTTATTCTGGTGACGAGAAATATTCCTTCAACCTCTGATGGGTTATAATTAGGATATATAGTGTTTTCAATTCCAAATAAGATGAATAACTGCTGATACAGGAAAGTGGCATCACATTTATCAAATCATTGTAAATGTGGCAAATCAAAGTTACCACAAATTACACAGAGAAATATTTCCCACATAACACCTGGATTCATGCATACATGGATGGATCAGCAACAATGCAACAGAAAATGGAGGTGGAGGTGTTTTTCTGACCTTAAGCACTGGTGCCCAGAATAAGCTGTCAGTAGCAACAGGGCAATACTCAAGTACCTTTAGAGCAGAGGAAACATACGTTTATGTTTGTCTAATAATTATTTACTGTTTTCAGGTTTCCCTTCCTTATGTGTTTAAAATGTTTATACAATACCAAAAACCTACCCTCTGTCCTGTACTTACTGTTCTTAGTCTTCTATCATTTTCTAGACACAGTATTAAGGTCTTTGTTTGACCTTTGCTGTATAACTGTATAATAGGGGAACAACAGAAGTGATTGCCTCATTAATCAAGGTTGCCACTCAAGTTCTAGAGATAAACCCAGATTTTCTACTAAAAAACCCAGAAATACCCAGATTATTTTATACCTCAAACACACGGGATAGACAATGCTTACACAATCTTTTAGTGCAAGTTTAGCACAAATACACTGTGTGCTACCAATTTTTATGTATTTCTTTATTTTTATTTTGTTTTATTACCAAAAATTCACAATTATATAAAAATGATTTTATTAACACCCCAATATATGAACTCTTAAAAATTAGATATTTTAATAGTAACATACTTACAGTAGTTACATTAATAAAATGTTCCTCAAATCAAATATAAAATGTTAGATGTAACTTGTTACTCTTTAAAATTGTCACTTGTCAGCAACTCGGCATACATATCGACAACTTCTCCTTCATGGATATCAAATGCATGAATTGACAAAGTGGAATCTTGATTGTGGAGTTCCAAAATCTTTGCATATCTCTGCGACAACGTCCTTCACGCACATCTTCCAACCACGCTTTTACTAGGATTAAACTTATGACAAACTCCAATCCTTCAGTTCGCTGTCTGTTAGCCATTCTTCACAAAAAACCTGCTGATACCATGGCTTCACTTTTTTACGCGGTGGCGTGTGTGTCGCCATGCTGCTACAATTACCTAGCATACCTTCATCATCGCTCATTTTATAATCTTATAATAACAAACAAAAAACAAAAACAATATGCTGTTTATCTGCTTGAGTCTAAAATTTAAAAAGAATACTTTAAAACACATTGCAAAAATGACTGAGTATTGTAAATGACAGCCATTAACAGAATAACAGGAAATAGATATTTGATGTAAATGAGTAAAAAAACAATGTCATTGATGTGGTTAAAAACAAGAATTAAATTTAAGTGGAATAAAAAAAATATAGCACATACTTTTTTACATTTAATTATAATATAAATATAATGTATAATGCTCAATGCACAGAATATACATACATTGTTAATGCCAATTGTCAAATATACCCAGATTCATGCAGATTTGGAAAAACAATACACAGACGTGAGCCAAAAAACCCAGATCTAGTAAAAAATACCCAGCTGTGGCAACACTGTCATTAATTGTCATTAATAGACGGGACTGCCCTATGTAAATTTCCGGTGTTATGTGTTGCAGTTCGCACTAATGACCCATACTTTTTCTTTATTTCTTACGAGTGCCTGAAAACATACCTTTATGTTTGTCTAATATTTATTTTCTGCGTGAATAACCTTAGGGAAAAATGGCGGACAGTGGGACATTAGTCTATTCTTCAAATTTACCCGAATTTAATCTTGTGACTATATGCTGCAGAGTCATAGATTATGCTTCCATAATCTATTTTGCCTCGAATGAAAGATTTATAAAACATGATTGCCAATTACCTCTGGGGCTAATGCAAGTTGGTGAAATACACAATCGTCGATTGTAACACAGAATCGGAATACTCTTCAAATGGAGAAATACACAATGGTCATATCCTTATTTTAAATCTGTATCGTCAGCAGTAATAATAATAATAATAAATTCTTTAAGCGCCAAACACGGCGCATAAGGCAGAAACCAGTGCTCTCAGCAGTAGTGCCCCTTTATCATATATCAAGGGACACTAATCAGCAGTATTGCCACCTTAAATTAAAAAATAAAAATCTAGATTGCACCTTACAAAACAAATAGATTTTTAATTTTGGCTACGTCTGGGCGCCTTAGGCTACCTTAGGAGGTTTTAGGCAACTTTGGGCTATTTTTGGGCTACTGTGGACAAAAACCGTAAATTGATCTCAGTAAGGGTGACAAAAAATTTTTATTTTTATTTTAAAGAGGACATTTTCTTATTTTTGACTAAAAAGGGACAAAGAAGGAGACTTTTACTGAAAACACGAGTATACAATGGAGGACGTGTTAATTTCACTAATTTAATACATGTATGTACATAATCATGATAACATACATAGAAATACTTCAACGAAATTTCAAAAAAATGTTTTCATAAAATGCATGTTTTAATAATTTTTCCATCAAGCATTATTGTTTCGTCATCACTAAATATTCAGTCTTTAAAATTGTACTTTTCACTCCAACTAAATGCTCATGGAAGTCTGTACATGTATCATCATCATCAGTTGCCATCTCCACAACGAAGGTTGGCTGTAATGGATCTCCAACGTCTTCTGTCTCTTGTCTTGGTGGTACATGTAACATTCTTATAATGTCATTGAACTTGTTATATTCCTTTTATACATTCAACAGTGAATTTGTTTCTGTCTTTTGTCCACCGACTATCCGTGAAAGAAAAAATAAAAGCCTCTCAATTTTAACATTATTTTTTGGAACAGAACAAATTTAAAAAAAAAAGAGCAAATTGTAGTAGTTCCGAATATAACTCTACATTTCTTGATTGTTCAAAGAATTTGATCCACTTCTCATGTGCCCAGAAGTTGAAAAAAAGTATTATCATTCAGATTTGATTTGACTTAACTGGTCAGACCGTCAATTGATCAAAGCATTTGTGTCATCAATTTTCACGTCCTTACTAATTTAATATTTGATGTAGGCTTTAACATGTTGGAACTTGTAAAAATGTCATCCAGCCAAAACAATTAAATTCCTCTGAAGATTACCGCATACCCCCCCCCCCCCCACACACACACACACACAAAGAAAAAACGATTTCTTCTTTTTTTCTAATTTTGTTTTAAAGCCGGACACATGGAATTTTTTTTAAAAGCCGACCGGACGCTACATTTTCATGTAAAAAGCCGGCAAAATCCGGAGGTATGGTAACTCTAATAAAGGTGGCGTTCTTCAACAAAAGAAAATGACAGCTCGACATGACAAAAAAAAAAAAAAAAAAACCAAACAAACTCAGATCTAGGGAGAGTTGAAAACTGTGAACAAAAGTCAAACACGTTCACAAAAAAGATAAACACTTTCGAAAAAAAAAAAAAAAATCTGTTGGAAAAAAGATTATCCTTACTCGCAAAAAAAAAAAAAAGACAGATCAAGGTCATCAGTGACGTCGTCGCTGGAACCTTCGCCATTTTCTTTGCCAGAAGCAGAGGTGTCCATTTAGCACCAAGGGCGGATCCTATTTTTTGCACCTCTCCCCCCATAAACACACTTACAAGTGCACATTTAGCAGTAAGTACTTTCATAATAGTGTCCGATGACACCCTTATCCTGGCTGTCACACAGGGCGTACCACCCCCTCAAACACCCTTAGTACGCCACTAGTCAGAAGTATAGTGTTTGACGACGCAGTAAAGTCCTTACAACATTTATTCGAAAACAACAGCTAGGCTCTATTTTTTACAATAGCGTCAAGCAGGTGCAGCTGTATTTTGTTTCTTGCTTTTACTTTAAATGATGGTACAAGAGAGAATATGCTCTCATCTACGGTTTTACTTACTGGGATTATTACACACGTAAAGACACATCTATTTAAATTCCTTATGTGGGAGTACACCGATCAAAAACAGTTCACTTTCTGTGGGGAGTCCATCTTTCTTAATAAATTGTGGTTCCTCTCTAAAACAAACAAAAGTTGTTTTTCTGTACTGCTCTTCCAATGTGATAAAATTGTTTTCTGCAATGTGCTTAAAAGGTAACTCTGAAAATGGGACCTTGTTCAAAATTATCACATTGCTCAGCTTTGACAGGCCTTGAAACGTATCTCTAGCTGATGGAAATCTACGTCTAACTTGCCTGAAAGATTCTTTTTGCACAGAGGCACATCTTTCCGTGACATTTTCTTGTTCTTGATGGACCTCAAGGCCCATGTTCTGCTGTAGAGAACCTATTCCATTCTGTTAAGAACTTAACACCAAAATCAACTTCATCATCATCATTCCTTTTCGTTTTATTCTGGGCTGACTTTTTCAGCTGTGCCCAAGTCATTCCAATTTCCTTGGGCTCCTGTTCTATAGTTTTTCTCCAAGCTCCCTTTGGCCTCATCACTCTTCATTTCCCCTGTGGCTTCCAGTCAGAAAGTTGAAGAAAAAAGAAAGAATACTGCTGGAGGGCTGAAGGTGTGAGAGATCACATAAAAGGGCATGTTCAGACCATTTGTCACAGAGACGGTTGTCCCAACAGGCCCACGTTTCAAAGAGTATAGCTCACAGGATTCTGAAGACGAAGTTATTGTTGCATCCATACAAGGTTACTGCAGTACATCAGCTGAAAGAGAAAGATCACCAGTCCCGTGTCAACTACTGCGCCTGGTTTCAGAAAACCCTTGTTGAGTAAGATGAGACAGTCCTTGATGTTACCTTCTTCACAGATGAGGCATGGTTCCACCTTTCCAACTACGTGAACAGCTACAACACTTGTCTGTGGAGCTATGAAAATCCACATACATTTCAAGAAATGCCTCTCCACGATCACAAAGTCGGGATGTGGTGTGCCACCAGTAGTATGTGCATAATTGTGCCTATCTTCTTCTATAATACCATAAACGCAGAACGTTACAGCACCAACATTCTCGAACCATTCCTAACCCACCTTACTGAGCTTGAAATTCAGTAAGCCTGGTTCCAGCAGGATTATGCAACTGCACACACAGCTTACTCATCACTCCATGTTTTTAGGACATTTTTTGTAATCGTATAATCTTGCGTGGAATATGGTCTGCTCGTTCTCCTGACCTGACTCAGCCGGACTATTATCTGTGCACTGAAAGGAAAGGTCTATGAGAACAATCCGCACACAGTGGATGAGCTGAAGGTAACAATCACTATCCACATTCATCAGATCCCATTGACAACCCCGCAGAAGGTCTTCGACAATATGATGAAGCGTGTTCAGACATGTCTTGATGCCTAACGTGAGCAATTCCAACATTTGCTGTAGAAGAAACTGCTGCGCGATACTGTAACGTAGGACGAGGTAATTTACTGCACAATAACTTTTAGGACCCCTCTACACTAGGCACACCCAACTTGGTCTTTTAAAAACAGAAGACCACAACATTTTCAAAATAATGAATGTCACTACTCCTAGAACTAAGAAACAAGTTCGAAGCCTCCTGATAAGAATCTTTTTCTTATTAATGATGTCCACCAAATGATAAATATAAGTGGATGGAAGCAGACATCATCATCATCAGTTGATAAACTCTTAATACAAGACCCTTGCCCTGAGCAAGAGACATGCTGAGAAATCTGAAGCTCGCTCGAACATCACCAGAGTTAAATACTGTGTTGTTGTGTTGCTCGTGGTTCGAGTATGGAATGTCAACTTGACCTACGCAGTGGTGTGTAGACATAGATGGAGTGTATAATGTGCGAATGATAGGAAGAGTTCGTGGTGTTGACAAATGTTCTTTTCTCACACTCATGTATGGCTGGAAGTCATCGACACCAACGACTGTGTACCTTTACTAAAGTTTAATTGGACGTACACACTCGACAGCACAGATAGTGACAAATCACAGGTTGGCATAATACATCATGGTACAGTGGATAAATGGTCTTGCAATGTTATGTTACATGGGCACTCATGTAGAATAATAGTATAATGGACTGTCAGTAGCCAAGCACTCAGTATTGCCCATATATATATATATCAACTGAGTTTACTGACAAAGCACGTCAGATTATAAACAATATCCAAGATGGCTTCTAGACCTAATCTCGTCTAGCGAAGATTCCTTAACATAATGTCCAGCACAGATTTTTCCATATAATTATATTGAACCGCTAGCAATGGGTTCTCATGTGTAGCAGTGATCTCTGGACTAATCAAGCGATAATACGGGCATCCCTTTTCTCTTCTTGAAAGTCACTACATGTTTGGTTCCAAGATGGCTTCACTCGTGAGCTGTCACTCACGTTTGGATACAGATAATGAATCTGTCCTAAAGTTAGTCATTCATTAAACATTTCATTGCTCTGTAGATTTGATCATGAACAATTGACTGCATTCTACAGGATATAGTGCTGCTAGGAATCAGAATCGTTTTTTTCATCTAGTTAGATGTATCCTCTCAGACGTACAAATCATCCCTACCGAAAAACGGTGGCTTCGTACGAGAGTTCAAAAGAGTATCTTTATTACCTTGGTTTTCAGAAATATGATTTTGCCGTTCCTTGGCAATAAGAATGAACACTGGGGTAAAGCATACACGATAGGTCTAGACGACTATCACTTTCCCCATAAATATAGAGATAACTTTTTCCGGCTACAAGCCGACATAGAAAAACACAGCCCATCATCAGGGCGAAGCCAAAACACACCTCTCTCGCGACACATCCGCCGAACAGCCTTTGACCTCTCTAGAGACAACAGAACATATAGTTCGACTTAGATATGTAAAGATATACAGATATAAGACAGACTCGTCCTACTCAGACAAACAATACACATAAATTCAGGCCATAGATATTCTGAAGCAAGAACAATCTATTACTACCCAAACAAAGAATAAATCGCAGTAAACTGGATTCATCCGCGGAGTTCGATCGAAAGAGACGGCACAACTTTCAAGGGAAGTAACTCAATAATGACTTTCCCTTAAGCACTAAAAAATATCTATTTTGTTTACAAAATATTTGCGAACATAACAAGTATACCAATGTATAATATTGTAAGATATCAAAGACTGCACGTAACAGTCTTACCACACCTCCCGGGAAAAAAAAATGGAACATTTTTTTTCTTTTTGAAATACATCTAGGAGCAACGTACAATAGGCTCACAACGCATGAATAATGCGCAGATGAAAATATCAGGAATACCTATAACGCCTAATATGAGGCTAAGTCGACTTATGGAGCGACTGGTGAGAATGTGTCTCATAAACTGAGAGAAATTATTTCTCTACAAGTATATTTTTCCAGGAAGGTGTCATCAAAGTATAATACAATTCTGGCAATTACACAATGCCTAAAAAATTCATATCATCATTTCGTATTAGATATCTTAAATTTATGATTTATGAAGAAAAAATCATCAAAGCACAGCGGTGAATAAACATCAATGAACCGCTATGTAGTGATACAATCATTATATTATTAAATTACAAATGTGTATCTATCATGATATAGAAAAGGAACTACTATAGAACTAGACATATCAAGAAGTCTAAGCCCTAATAGTTATGTGGAATCATGTGGGCATCTTGACAGAATGTCTGCCATCACATTATCTGATCCACGAATAGCTCGCACAGAGAAATGAAAAGGTTGAAGAGCAATTGCATATCGAGTAGACCTCGAGCTCTTCAAATTCTTACTCTGTATAGCAGTAAGAGCTTTTTGGTCGGTTTCTACTATGAAATGTGCGCCTAGAAGGAATCTCTGTAGTTTGAGGATCGACCAAACCATAGCTAATAGCTCACGGTCTAAAACCGAATAATTCCTTTCTGCCGCATTAAGTTTTCTGGAAATATACATTACAGGATGCAGAGTTCCAGAGTACTCTTGCATTAGTGCCGCTCCAATCCCAGTGGATGAAGCGTCACTACGAAGAACGAATGTCTTATCTTTAGTGGGTAGCACTAAAATAGGTGGTGTTGAAAACAATGTTTTAATCTTATCCAGAGAGCATTGGCATTCCTGAGACCAGTGGACCACATTAGGCGAACCTTTCTTTAGAAGTGTTGAAAGAGGTGCCATGATAGAGGATAGATTCTGAATGAATCTGCCATAAAATTGAATAAGACCTAACAGACTTCTCACCTGTTTTTTAGTCTTAGGGATTGAGATGTTAAGTATCTTACTAGTATTATGGTCCTCTGTCTTTAGGAAACCATGACCAACTCGGTGGCCTAGGAAAGAAATTTCGCTAAAACCAATATAGGCTTTAGAGGGTTTCGCTGTCAGGTTGTGCTCACGCAAAGTAGACAGCAATTCATCTAACCCTGAATAGTGATCTTCCCAAGTATCGCTGAAAAGACAGATGTCGTCTAGATATGCAATGACATCTGACCGATAAGATAGGATTCGGCGCATCATGCGTACGAATGTAGCTGGTGCGTTCATAAGACCGAAAGGCATAAAATTCCATTGGAACAAACCTCTAGGTGTTGAAAAAGCCGTGAGAGGTTTGGCGCGTTCAGATAAAGGAACTTGCCAATATCCTTTAGACAAATCAAGTTTAGTGAAAAAATGAGATTTGGAGAGTCGAGTAAGTAGCTCTTCCAGTAAAGGCATAGGTTCGGCATCGAACTTCGTTACTTGATTCAATTTTCGATAGTCAACGCAAAGACGTATGTTATTGTCTTTTTTACGCACAATAACCATCGGCGAAGAATATGCAGAGGTGGATGGTTCGATTATTTTCAAATCTATCATCTCATCCAACTCTTTCTCGACCTGTGCTTGAAAATGTATAGGTATAGGATAAGGTCTAACCCTAATAGGAGTATGGTCAGTTAGAACAATGTCATGTTCAATGACATTCGTTTGTCCAGGGATGTCAGTGAGTACATCCTGAAATGTTTGCAACATAGTTGAAACTTGTCGCTGTTCTCCTAGAGACAAATCAGGAGAGACAGTAACGTTCTTCCATGATTCACTAGAATGAAGTGGGATCATTGGAAGAGGAAGATTTACATCTGAAAAACTTGTTTCCTCATCCTGTATCACGGACAGTGATGAGTAATGACCATGTTGTACTGGAGAATTGTCCGTTGCTTGGAAAATGGGTTGCAAATAATCCGGACGTTCATGGAATTCAGTAAGCATATTGATGTGGAAGGTTTTATGCTTCCCATCAATATCGACAATATAGTCGACATCGGAAATTTTCGATATTATATCGTACGGACCTTTCCAAGAAATAAGTAATCTGTTTTCCCTACAAGGTAGTAATACAAATGCTTTGTCACCAGGACAAAGTTGTCGTAAGCATCTCTTCTTATTGGCAAATTGCCTTGCCTTCTGTTTCGCAAATTCAGAAGAAGAAGTTGCTAATTTGCATGCTTCGATAATTTTTTGTCTCAACGCGATGACATATTCGTAGGATGACTTTGTGTCATCGTCAATATTGTCAGATGTTATGAGATCGTGAAGCAACGACATAGGGCCACGCGGACGCGCGCCAAAGACGAGTTCAAAGGGAGAAAATCCCGTATGTTCATTGGGTACCTCTCTGTAAGCGAAGAGGGCCGCAGGTAAAACTCTGTCCCAGTCTTGAGGATGATCCTCAGTTATCTTCCCCAGTAAGTTTTTAAGTGTTCTATTAAGGCGTTCGACCATACCATTAGACATTGGATGGTAGATACTACTTAAAGATCTATCTATCTGCAGAGTAGACATTACTTGAGACATGGTATCTGATATTAGTTGGGTGCCCTGGTCTGACAATATCTCTCCGGGGAACCCCAGACGAGAAAATATAAGCCAAAGAGCATCTGCAATATCAGCAGTAGTAATGCTCTTCAGAGGAATAGCCTCTGGCCAACGTGTGCACATATCAACACACGTCAAGATAAACTGATGTCCTCTGGCAGACTTGATCTTAAATGGACCAATAATGTCTATGGCCATTTTTTGAAACGGCCGAATAGGAATGTCCGCCGCCTGAATGGGTGCAGCATGCCGTGGACCTTTGGATTTAACTTCCTGACATACTTTACAAGATCGACAATAAATCCGTATGTCCTTGTTTACCAATGGCCAAAAGAAAGCCGCAAGGACTCTTGACTTAGTACGGGAAAAACCCATGTGTCCAGCACACTGAGAGTCGTGAGCGTGCTGCAAAATTTTAACTCTCAAATTCTTGGGAACCAGGATTTGAGAATGACTTGACGTAATGGAGTCTTGAACCATACGTACAAGTACGCCATTCTTCTTTGTAATCCACGATTTACGACTTGTGTCTTTATTCGGATCACCTTTAGTTGCAAGAATGAAGAATTTCTTCAGAGTGGGATCATCTTCTTGCTGTTTTATAAACGAGTCACGAGAAATTACCAAGGGATTATCTTGGTTATGCACTTCATTATCTTCAGTAGATGAAGTTTGAGGCATATTAAGAGCCTGAGCTCTAGTGACTACAGCGTTAGCAATCTGCATGTTTTGCCTTTCCCACGTGGAAATTTGTTGCGGAGTGCATTCTTTGACTCCATGAATGCGACCGATGATGAGGTCAGCGATCGGATTCGGAAGAAGACATGCGTGTACATCTCCTGTAAAGAAAGGAGTAGCAATCCTAATGATAGCAGTAGAGTATTTCTCTAATGTGCCGCCAAATGTTACACATTTGACTACTTGTCCAGTGGCACGGGAAGGATCTACGAGTGACTGCCTAACACCAATTGTGGTGCATCCAGAATCAAATAGCACAGAGACTGGATTGTTATTCACTAAACCCTTATGTAAGACAAGAGAACCTCTTCCATCATGCGCGACTGATGCCGGAAGAGCAGGAAGAGGATGGCCACAGCTTAAAGTAGACACTGTGGTTGGCTCAAATAACGTTTTGCATTGGGGGCACTGAGATGCTCTCCCAAAATCAAAAGCGGCACATGCCATATTACTAGCATCATTATTATCTTTACTCTGTTTATAGGCTTCATGGGACTCTTGTTGTGCAGAGTTTGCCTGAAAATGTGGTTTATGTCTTTTGTTTTGAGATCTACCTCGGTTATTATCACCTCTGTAGTTATTGTTACCTCTATTGTAACCCCTATTTGGGTTTGAGTCATAGTTCCCTTGGTTACCATTATCATATTCATTATAATGAGTATCTCTGTAATTATGATCTTGTTGACTCCAAGACGGATAACCCTGATAGTTTCTATAATTACTTCCTCTACGGAAATTCCTATAATTATGACCACCCCTGTGTCGAGAGCTATCAGCTCGTCTCCAGTTCTTTGAAGAAGAACCCTGAAATGATTGGTTACCTTGGTTTTGATAACTATTATGGTTACCTTTTTTATCAAATCTGTTTTGAGGTCCCTGAAATCTGTGTGAATAATTGGGATTGTATGGTGTTGCTGAAGCAACTGGCATACTCTCCTTAATCTTAGTGTTGCCAAAAGTCACGTCGGGGTGTGCAGTGACATATTGGGAACAATATTCTTCCATTTCTTTTAGAGATTTGGGTTTACGCTCATGTATAAATTCAAGGAAAGGTTTGTTCACACATGACATAATCTTATCTCTGAGCAACAAATCCATAAGTCCTTCATACGTTTTTTCTGTTTTGGAAAGCTCAATCCAACGATCAACTGTGAGACGTGCCTTTGCAGTGAATTCTGAGAATTCTACACCCGTCTCAGGCACCATCGTCTTAAATAAAAGGCGATAGCCTTCCTCACTTAGCTGATATTTTTTTATCAAAGCCGCCCTAAAGACATCATACTTATCCTTATCTGCTTCTCCTACAAGGCATAATCTAGTCAAAGATTCACCTTTCAAGTTTTCTGATAATTGATTAGCGTATTGTGATTTATCCACATTATGTGTACGACAAGAACGTTCAAATCTATCCAGCCAGAATGTAATATCGTCACTGGACTGATTGAACGGTGGAACCTTAACCTTGTAAGTAGAAGGTTTACCATTACCACTAGATGCCTGATTAACATTACTCATACTTGTCAATCTCAATTTCTCCAACTCAAATTCATGTTCTCTTATTGCTTTTTTTTCTTCAGCCTCTCTGTCTAATCTTTTTTGTTCAGCTTCCCTGTCTAATCTTTTTTGTTCAGCAGCAGCTTCTCTTTCTAATTTTTTTTTGTTCAGCTTCACTGTCTAATCTTTTTTGTTCAGCAGCAGCTTCTCTTTCTAATTTTTTTTGTTCAGCTTCAAATCTCCTTTCCTCCACCTGCATCTGCAATTTCTTTTGTTCAGCAGCAGCCTCAGCTTCTCTTTCTAATCTTTTCTCTTCCGCCATAGCTTTTCTTTCTTCTGCAGCTAATCTTTTCTCTCTTCTGCAGCTAATGCTTTGTCGTATTGAGCAACTGCCCATTGTTCTAATTGTTGACCAGTCTTATCAAGGGCTTTCCCTTGTGTAATGAAGTATTCTAATGTAGACATGATGTCTAACAATAATACTAATCACCTGAACCAATAATAATACCACAAGTTCTTAATGACTTGATTAATCAGTATACTATCCCAATATCTGTGGGTCACAAGCCTTAATAAGGTCTTGTATAATAGTAATAATAATCAGGTACTGGTTTATACCATAATCCAAGTGCAGTGCACAGGCAATTGTGTCTTATGAATATACCTATATAAAACATATGTCAACCAACAGAATACATAAAGTACAAATAGGACTGACAATACAAGAACGTTTGCAGAAATCAAAATAAATCAAATAGGGAAATCAATGAAAATAATCACTGAATCTGCAAAGAATAACAACACAAATGACGTCACAGTATATGAATATAAATTGTGAATAGAACTGAAAGATAGAAAAGGTTAGACCAACAAATTACAAACAAATCAAAACAAAACTAAAGAACAAAGAAATATTACAAAAATAACAATAATTACAGACTTCACAGCTAACACAAAAGCAACAGTTGTCGCAGCAAATTTTCAATCAAGAAAAGTGCACCTATAGAAAACGCCCACAACGGACCCTCTATGACGTGGGATATTCTGTTGTGAGGACGCCGCCCAACCTTAAACACAACCCGCTGACATATAAACTAACATACTATACAAACAAATAACATGTAACATATCATAAATACATATATCATGTGTGTAATGTGTTGCAAAATAGGCTCAGTTTTACAGTAATGGCAAAGTTATTTTTGTAAAATAAATAAACTGCCACTTTATTCAATTAAACATTCTGGCCTTAAATATTAAAGTTCATATATAGAAAACAAGAAGATCCATCGATGAAAATAGGACTTCTTAGTTCAATAATACTGTCTTCCTGTTAACATTGACAAGAATTGATCCAACTGTTCTGTGAAACTCTGTAATGTCTAATGTAAAAATGTCAACAACGCTGACCTACATACTGCATTCACTTGACAGGTCACGTGACGAAGTGTTGACAAAGAGCAAACCAATACTGCAAGTGTGTCGTATCAGCCACAGGAAACGGTCTGGTATCGGTAGTCTGTTGACTTCTGAACTTCTGCGAGGTCAAACCCAGAAAGCTGGTCCACCAGTTGATAAGAATCCTTTTCTTATTAATGATGTCCACCAAATGATAAATATAAGTGGATGGAAGCAGACATCATCATCATCAGTTGATAAACTCTTAATACAAGACCCTTGCCCTGAGCAAGAGACATGCTGAGAAATCTGAAGCTCGCTCGAACATCACCAGAGTTAAATACTGTGTTGTTGTGTTGCTCGTGGTTCGAGTATGGAATGTCAACTTGACCTACGCAGTGGTGTGTAGACATAGATGGAGTGTATAATGTGCGAATGATAGGAAGAGTTCGTGGTGTTGACAAATGTTCTTTTCTCACACTCATGTATGGCTGGAAGTCATCGACACCAACGACTGTGTACCTTTACTAAAGTTTAATTGGACGTACACACTCGACAGCACAGATAGTGACAAATCACAGGTTGGCATAATACATCATGGTACAGTGGATAAATGGTCTTGCAATGTTATGTTACATGGGCACTCATGTAGAATAATAGTATAATGGACTGTCAGTAGCCAAGCACTCAGTATTGCCCATATATATATATATCAACTGAGTTTACTGACAAAGCACGTCAGATTATAAACAATATCCAAGATGGCTTCTAGACCTAATCTCGTCTAGCGAAGATTCCTTAACATAATGTCCAGCACAGATTTTTCCATATAATTATATTGAACCGCTAGCAATGGGTTCTCATGTGTAGCAGTGATCTCTGGACTAATCAAGCGATAATACGGGCATCCCTTTTCTCTTCTTGAAAGTCACTACATGTTTGGTTCCAAGATGGCTTCACTCGTGAGCTGTCACTCACGTTTGGATACAGATAATGAATCTGTCCTAAAGTTAGTCATTCATTAAACATTTCATTGCTCTGTAGATTTGATCATGAACAATTGACTGCATTCTACAGGATATAGTGCTGCTAGGAATCAGAATCGTTTTTTTCATCTAGTTAGATGTATCCTCTCAGACGTACAAATCATCCCTACCGAAAAACGGTGGCTTCGTACGAGAGTTCAAAAGAGTATCTTTATTACCTTGGTTTTCAGAAATATGATTTTGCCGTTCCTTGGCAATAAGAATGAACACTGGGGTAAAGCATACACGATAGGTCTAGACGACTATCACTTTCCCCATAAATATAGAGATAACTTTTTCCGGCTACAAGCCGACATAGAAAAACACAGCCCATCATCAGGGCGAAGCCAAAACACACCTCTCTCGCGACACATCCGCCGAACAGCCTTTGACCTCTCTAGAGACAACAGAACATATAGTTCGACTTAGATATGTAAAGATATACAGATATAAGACAGATTCGTCCTACACAGACAAACAATACACATAAATTCAGGCTATAGATATTCTGAAGCAAGAACAATCTATTACTACCCAAACAAAGAATAAATCGCAGTAAGACTGGATTCATCCGCGGAGTTCGATCGAAAGAGACGGCACAACTTTCAAGGGAAGTAACTCAATAATGACTTTCCCTTAACTCTTTCAGTCCCAAGCAAAAAAGTGGGTTTGGCCCAAACAAAAATGGCCATCCCAGTATGTTTTTATTGTTTTTGTTTGGAAATAATTTTTTTAAATGTTCATATTCATAAATAACAAAAGTACAAAATGGATTGCTATACTTTAAGAAAATAGCGTTTTTGAGTTGTCAAAATTAGAAAAGAGCCATAGAAAGGATCAAGAGATACGAAAGCCAGTATACTGTTGATTGGGCCAAATGGGTCTAGCGGGAAGTACAGTATACTGGCTGTTGGGACTTAAAGAGTTAAGCACTAAAAAATATCTATTTTGTTTACAAAATATTTGCGAACATAACAAGTATACCAATGTATAATATTGTAAGATATCAAAGACTGCACGTAACACCTCCTTGGCTTGATCCAATTCTATTGACGTTTCATCTCGAACTTGTCTACCATCACTTCC
>JAMPIV010018870.1:0-182500 GCA_024509875.1 Oreohelix idahoensis | reverse complement strand
CTAGGAGCAATACTCCACTGATGTGCTGTCAGTGGTCACAGCTTGATGATCTAAAATAATGTAGACATAGACGACCTAGGAGCAATACTTCACTGATGTGCTGTCAGTGGTCACAGCTCTGATGATCTAAAATAATGTAGACATAGACGACCTAGGAGCAATACTTCACTGATGTGCTGTCAGTGGTCACAGCTCTGATGATCTAAAATAATGTAGACATAGACGACCTAGGAACAATACTTCACTGATGTGCTGTCAGTGGTCACAGCTCTGATGATCTAAAATAATGTAGACATAGACGACCTAGGAGCAATTCTTCACTGATGTGCTGTCAGTGGTCGCAGCTCTGATGATCTAAAATAATGCAGACATAGACGACCTAGGAGCAATACTTCACTGATGTGCTGTCAGTGGTCGCAGCTCTGATGATCTAAAATAATGTAGACATAGACGACCTAGGAGCAATACTTCACTGATGTGCTGTCAGTGGTCGCAGCTCTGATGATCTAAAATAAAGTAGACATAGACGACCTAGGAGCAATACTTCACTGATGTGCTGTCAGTGGTCGCAGCTCTGATGATCTAAAATAATGTAGACATAGACGACCTAGGAGCAATACTTCACTGATGTGCTGTCAGTGGTCGCAGCTCTGATGATCTAAAATAATGTAGACATAGACGACCTAGGAGCAATACTTCACTGATGTGCTGTCAGTGGTCGCAGCTCTGATGATCTAAAATAATGTAGACATAGACGACCTAGGAACAATACTTCATTGATGTGCTGTCAGTGGTCACAGCTCTGATGATCTAAAATAATGTAGACATAGACGACCTAGGAGCAATACTTCACTGATGTGCTGTCAGTGGTCACAGCTCTGATGATCTAAAATAATGTAGACATAGACGACCTATTAGCAATACTTCACTGATGTGCTGTCAGTGGTCACAGCTCTGATGATCTAAAATAATGTAGACATAGACGACCTAGGAGCAATACTTCACTGATGTGCTGTCAGTGGTCACAGCTCTGATGATCTAAAATAATGTCGACATAGACGACCTAGGAGCAATACTTCACTGATGTGCTGTCAGTGGTCACAGCTCTGATGATCTAAAATAATGTAGACATAGACGACCTAGAAGCAATACTTCACTGATGTGCTGTCAGTGGTCACAGCTCTGATGATCTAAAATAATGTAGACATAGACGACCTAGGGGCAATACTTCACTGATGTGCTGTCAGTGGTCACAGCTCTGATGATCTAAAATAATGTAGACATAGACGACCTAGGAGCAATACTTCACTGATGTGCTGTCAGTGGTCACAGCTCTGATGATCTAAAATAATGTAGACATAGACGATCTAGGAGCAATACTTCACTGATGTGCTGTCAGTGGTCACAGCTCTGATGATCTAAAATAATGTAGACATAGACGACCTAGGAGCAATACTTCACTGATATGCTGTCAGTATTCACAGCTCTGATGATCTAAAATAATGCAGACATAGACGACCTAGGAGTAATACTCCACAAACCATGAGATTGATCCAAAACTGTTGTGATACAGTGGTTACCACATCTTTGACACATACCTGGCAATGACGAGGCTGACAGCTGTTGTGATACA
The DNA here is from genome assembly GCA_024509875.1 of Oreohelix idahoensis. Taxonomy (NCBI): domain Eukaryota; kingdom Metazoa; phylum Mollusca; class Gastropoda; order Stylommatophora; family Oreohelicidae; genus Oreohelix; species Oreohelix idahoensis. Next base: position 180,867 of record JAMPIV010018870.1, on the reverse strand, counting down.
GTGATTAGCACATCTTTGACACATACCTGGCACTGACGAGGCTGACAGCTGTTGTGATACAGTGGTTAGCACATCTTTGACACATACCTGGCAATGACGAGGCTGACAGCTGTTGTGATACAGTGGTTACCACATCTTTGACACATACCTGGCAATGACGAGGCTGACAGCTATTGTGATACAGTGGTTAGCACATCTTTGACACATACCTGGCAATGACGAGGCTGACATCTGTTGTGATACAGTGGTTACCACATCTTTGACACATACCTGGCAATGACGAGGCTGACAGCTGTTGTGATACAGTGGTTAGCACATCTTTGACACATACCTGGCAATGACGAGGCTGACAGCTGTTGTGATACAGTGGTTAGCACATCTTTGACACATACCTGGCAATGAAGAGGCTGACAGATTTGCACAGAAAGATAGAAAGTTGCCTAAACATGATACAAACATAACTTATGAAGAAGGCAAAAGCTTTTTATTTTTTTTTTGAAGCAGAAACATGATCAAGGGAAATACAAGCATCTAGGCCGTTAGGAAAATGAAGCATATTACCAGCTCAGCAGAAGTCAACAAGCGGCAATCTTCAAATTCCTTGCAGGCCGTAACGTATTGGGATATCGTGTACTAAACAAGCTAAATAAAGGATCTACGGTTGAGTTTAACTGTGGCACCAATAAAATGACTGCAGTAAATCTGCGACAAAAGTGTCCAGCATATGAGGATCAGAGAAATAACATGCCAGTATGTGTGCCACTATTACCATTCCTGGACACACTCTACGGAGATACCAACTACCTCAAGCTTTAAACACAGTCACATTGACGTCTGAAAGTGTACGAAGAAGACGAAGGAGAAAAAGGATGAAGGAGACGAAGGAGAAGAAAAATGATGAAGGAGACGAAGAAGAAGAAAAAGGATGAAGGAGACGAAGAAGAAGAAAAATGATGAAGGAGACGAAGAAGAAGAAAAAGGATGAAGGAGACGAAGAAGAAGAAAAATGATGAAGGAGACGAAGAAAAAGAAAAATGATGAAGGAGACGAAGAAGAAGAAAAATGATGAAGGAGACGAAGAAGAAGAAAAATGATGAAGGAGACGAAGAAGAAGAAAAAGGATGAAGGAGACGAAGAAAAAGAAAAATGATGAAGGAGACGAAGAAGAAAAATGATGAAGGAGACGAAGAAAAAGAAAAATGATGAAGGAGACGAAGAAGAAAAATGATGAAGGAGACGAAGAAGAAGAAAAATGATGAAGGAGACGAAGAAGAAAAATGATGAAGGAGACGAAGAAGAAGAAAAATGATGAAGGAGACGAAGAAGAAGAAAAATGATGAAGAAGACGAAGAAGAAAAATGATGAAGGAGACGAAGAAAAAGAAAAATGATGAAGGAGACGAAGAAGAAAAATGATGAAGGAGACGAAGAAGAAGAAAAATGATGAAGGAGACGAAGAAGAAAAATGATGAAGGAGACGAAGAAGAAAAATGATGAAGGAGACGAAGAAGAAGAAAAATGATGAAGGAGACGAAGAAGAAGAAAAATGATGAAGAAGACGAAGAAGAAAAATGATGAAGGAGACGAAGAAGAAGAAAAATGATGAAGGAGACGAAGAAGAAAAATGATGAAGGAGACGAAGAAGAAGAAAATTGATGAAGGAGACGAAGAAGAAAAATGATGAAGGAGACGAAGAAGAAGAAAAATGATGAAGGAGACGAAGAAGAAGAAAAATGATGAAGGAGACGAAGAAGAAGAAAAATGATGAAGGAGACGAAGAAGAAAAATGATGAAGGAGACGAAGAAGAAGAAAAATGATGAAGGAGACGAAGAAGAAAAATGATGAAGGAGACGAAGAAGAAGAAAAATGATGAAGGAGACGAAGAAGAAAAATGATGAAGGAGACGAAGAAGAAGAAAAATGATGAAGGAGACGAAGAAGAAGAAAAATGATGAAGGAGACGAAGAAGAAAAATGATGAAGGAGACGAAGAAGAAGAAAAATGATGAAGGTGACGAAGAAGAAGAAAAATGATGAAGGAGACGAAGAAGAAAAATGATGAAGGAGACGAAGAAGAAGAAAAATGATGAAGGAGACGAAGAAGAAAAATGATGAAGGAGACGAAGAAGAAGAAAAATGATGAAGGTGACGAAGAAGAAGAAAAATGATGAAGGAGACGAAGAAGAAAAATGATGAAGGAGACGAAGAAGAAGAAAAATGATGAAGGAGACGAAGAAGAAGAAAAATGATGAAGGAGACGAAGAAGAAAAATGATGAAGGAGACGAAGAAGAAGAAAAATGATGAAGGTGACGAAGAAGAAGAAAAATGATGAAGGAGACGAAGAAGAAAAATGATGAAGGAGACGAAGAAGAAGAAAAATGATGAAGGAGACGAAGAAGAAGAAAAATGATGAAGGAGACGAAGAAGAAGAAAAATGATGAAGGAGACGAAGAAGAAAAATGATGAAGGAGACGAAGAAGAAGAAAAATGATGAAGGAGACGAAGAAGAAAAATGATGAAGGAGACGAAGAAGAAGAAAAATGATGAAGGAGACGAAGAAGAAGAAAAATGATGAAGGAGACGAAGAAGAAAAATGATGAAGGAGACGAAGAAGAAGAAAAATGATGAAGGAGACGAAGAAGAAGAAAAATGATGAAGGAGACGAAGAAGAAAAATGATGAAGGAGACGAAGAAGAAGAAAAATGATGAAGGTGACGAAGAAGAAGAAAAATGATGAAGGAGACGAAGAAGAAAAATGATGAAGGAGACGAAGAAGAAGAAAAATGATGAAGGAGACGAAGAAGAAAAATGATGAAGGAGACGAAGAAGAAGAAAAATGATGAAGGTGACGAAGAAGAAGAAAAATGATGAAGGAGACGAAGAAGAAAAATGATGAAGGAGACGAAGAAGAAGAAAAATGATGAAGGTGACGAAGAAGAAGAAAAATGATGAAGGAGACGAAGAAGAAAAATGATGAAGGAGACGAAGAAGAAGAAAAATGATGAAGGTGACGAAGAAGAAGAAAAATGATGAAGGAGACGAAGAAGAAAAATGATGAAGGAGACGAAGAAGAAGAAAAATGATGAAGGAGACGAAGAAGAAAAATGATGAAGGAGACGAAGAAGAAGAAAAATGATGAAGGTGACGAAGAAGAAGAAAAATGATGAAGGAGACGAAGAAGAAAAATGATGAAGGAGACGAAGAAGAAGAAAAATGATGAAGGAGACGAAGAAGAAGAAAAATGATGAAGGAGACGAAGAAGAAAAATGATGAAGGAGACGAAGAAGAAGAAAAATGATGAAGGTGACGAAGAAGAAGAAAAATGATGAAGGAGACGAAGAAGAAAAATGATGAAGGAGACGAAGAAGAAGAAAAATGATGAAGGAGACGAAGAAGAAGAAAAATGATGAAGGAGACGAAGAAGAAAAATGATGAAGGAGACGAAGAAGAAGAAAAATGATGAAGGAGACGAAGAAGAAAAATGATGAAGGAGACGAAGAAGAAGAAAAATGATGAAGGAGACGAAGAAGAAGAAAAATGATGAAGGAGACGAAGAAGAAAAATGATGAAGGAGACGAAGAAGAAGAAAAATGATGAAGGAGACGAATAAGAAGAAAAATGATGAAGGAGACGAAGAAGAAAAATGATGAAGGAGACGAAGAAGAAGAAAAATGATGAAGGTGACGAAGAAGAAGAAAAATGATGAAGGAGACGAAGAAGAAAAATGATGAAGGAGACGAAGAAGAAGAAAAATGATGAAGGAGACGAAGAAGAAAAATGATGAAGGAGACGAAGAAGAAGAAAAATGATGAAGGTGACGAAGAAGAAGAAAAATGATGAAGGAGACGAAGAAGAAAAATGATGAAGGAGACGAAGAAGAAGAAAAATGATGAAGGAGACGAAGAAGAAGAAAAATGATGAAGGAGACGAAGAAGAAGAAAAATGATGAAGGAGACGAAGAAGAAAAATGATGAAGGAGACGAAGAAGAAGAAGAGAAAGAAGAATAACTGTTTCTTATTGACAGTGAATTTTTTTGGTCTTTTTTTATTTTTATCCCTTTCTTAAATTTCTCATGTCACAGACGACAGTTTTTGTGTTTGTTTTAAAATTGTGATTTGGTTATGTCTGTGATTGGCCTTGAGTGTACAGTGGATGTATAAATGGTAAAGGTACTGCCGTGGGGGGGTGAAGTGTTAGAGATTACGACTAAATTAGGTTTCAAGTTTATGTGCAGGTGTGACCTGTTCGCGTCCTTTCAGCCTATTTCTTCACTATCTTAACAACAGTTACATATCCATTGTTACAGCTACGTAGACTGGACCGTGACGAGGCCTAGTTTCGATCCTGGCTGTGTATCTGTTGTGACAATAGACATACAAGGAAGGGTTGAACTCTTCATAAATAATTTGATTTTTTAAATTCCCATTCGCTGGCATAATCGATACTAATGTATCAGGTTTTGATAGAAAGGTCAGATTCTGGGGTGTACATGAGGGTTACGTAAGGAAGTGTCACGTGACGAGATGACAGAGAACATATTAGATCCTCATGTGCTTCCGGGGCACTTTGATAAAACAAAGAAAGAATAGGACAGTAGTTTCTCACATTTTTAATTCGCCAGGGGAGATAATATTTATTTTGCTAAGGTAAACAACTCTTTAGAAATTATTTTAAAAAAAGAACAAGAATTGAATGGGGATAAATGTTTATTGCTAAATAGTTTTTCAATAAATTTTTTTTTTTTTATGCGAAAGACTTTCGTGTCAAAGGTTTGGCTTTTGAAACCTATTAGTTTCATGTCCCAGTCTACCTAGCTGTTAATGTGTGGTACGGAAGAAGATACTGTCTGAGTTTAGAGTATGAATGAGTAATGCGAAAGTAGAGAAAAAATAAAGTCGATAATGACAATAAGGAGAGAGATGTGACTTCTGGAGAGAAGAGAGATATCTTCAGAAATCTAACGTCTTCTTCCCAGCCACACTTGAGACTGTGTTTAATATGTCATACCTTCATCCGTCCTCTCTTGCTAAATAGGTTAATCTATTACAAACATCAAACATCAAGTGACAGGTAGAAGTAAATTCTTACCGAGTAGAACATTTAATTATATTTATTACGTAAATATTCACAAAGAAAATACAATAAAATAATCTCACTAGCACTAGTAGACCAGTGATTTTATATCACACTCAAGAACACAGGCAAATCACTACTGCACTTAAAAAATTACACAGAACCAGGACAATCTAACTGACAGGGGCGATCGTCAGTTCTCAGTAACAAAAAGGAACAGAAAAATGCTTATAGCTTACTCAACATGACCCCCACAGAAAGATCCCACTAAACAGGAAGACCCGACTGTAGATAAGTTGTACCAAGCGGATATACATGGAAGAGAATTTAGAATGAAAACAGAATTTAAAGGACAAAACAAAAAATAAATAAATACAACAAATCATACACAGATATTTGAAAAATAACTTAACTGATGATCCAGCAATGTATCTCTGCGTAGCTCCACAGACACAGATGATGGTAGATGAATCAGCACGAACTAGACTTCACAGACTTGAAGACATCAAAACGAAAGTAATGTTCCACACGATGTTATCACTAATGTCAAGATAACAAGACTTCTTCACAAGTCTACGTGCCAGATGATAACGTTAATGTCTTTTGGCACGGTAATGCGTAAAATATCCAAGCCCAGTTCATTTCACTACGTCACTTCAGAAACCGAATCACAACACTGCACTTTAACCAGCTGTCCAAACACATCGAACACCATAAATATCAAACTCGCCTTTATAGACAACGCTAACCTTTTACTGTGCACTACCTCAAAACTGGGTCACATACTGCCACGGGTCGCCCCTCTGTATGTCAACAACTCACTGATATTGTTTATCGACAAACCAGAACACACTACCAAGAAAAACTGGAAAACATGCAGACATGAACACTCGCTGCTATAACTTCTGACATGTGTGCATAAATATTGGCCCTACGGCCTTTAGGCTCACAAAAAACCGGAAACAGCCTTCAGTTGTCAAATATAATATAATACTGTAAAATATTGGCCCCACGGCCTCTAAATAATCGGACCAGAGCTCCATAGTTGTCAAGAACCAATTTACTATGGTTACACCACTGCAGTGTGGATTTATCATAACAATTATAAGCTCGTCTTCCAGAAGTATGACCACACAACAATGGCTGACATAAGTAATCAACACCTTATACAGGTACTTCCCTTTAATCATAAGCACACACAATACGGCCACACACGGCCAATAACGCATCAAAGTTACAATAATGAAATGCCACTATAAACTTGCATAACAGCTCAATCTATCATCATCATACACGACAGTACGACTTAAACTGAGAATACCTTGCAATGACAATCGCTCACTTGAGCGGCAAAAACAGCGACAAAGACAACGTCAAATCAGTGTCAACTTATAAATTTATGGCCTGTAGATAATACCCACTAAACACTATACAAGTCTAGAATTACACGTCATAATCTACCAGAACCAAAATGGCAAGCATACAGCATAAATAGTCCGTAACATGATTTTTTCAGCTAACTTGCTGGCAAATAGAAGTATCAGCGTCCATGCAGGACGGCGGCCAGATTCTAACTCCTCGCATTTGCGCCTGATTTCCCTGCTTCCGGTAGTCACGTGACATACCCGTTCGGCTAGACCCGGCGTTGCCCGGCTAACTTTCTGGCCAAACACAATACTAAAGATGCAGTGCTAAATAGCGCTGTGACAACCACAGTACGACTTAACTGAACAAACACTGCAATGACTATCGCTCACCATGAGCGGCAAAACTGTGACAATGGTACACTCAACTCAATGACAACTTATAAATCTACGGCCTGTAACAAATACAATCTAGACACCACACTGTGCTTGAATATCAACTTAATAATCCATCAGACCCGGAAAATGGCAAGCACTTATATCGAATAATCCGTAACATGAACTTCAAAGCTAACTCGCTGGCAAAAGGGAAATATCTGCGTCCGACCCGGACGCTGGCTAGATTTTCCCCGACTACTTTCGCGCATGATTTCCCGGCTTCTGGTAGTCACCTGACTCGCCGGTTTTGCTATACCGGTGTTGCCCGGCTGAATTTTCGAACAAAAGATGCACTGCGAAATAGCGTCATACACTAACCTTATATGTTTTACTTTGTTTTATGCATATATCTTTTAAGTAATGATTGTGCATCGCCTGGGGCATCTATACTTAAAACCTTATCACCTGTCATGCCTGTATTGTGGTTTCTATAGTAAGTTTTTAAATCAAGCCTTTGTTGTTCGTACTTTTTACAGTGGAGCAGTGTCACGAAGTGGATTTAGGACTAGATGCTGCCTACATATAGTGACAAGACTCTAGTGGACAGAAGGGTTAAGAAGAAAGATTTTACATGAAATAAATAACAGTGGTTGTGGAAGATGAGACTATTGGCGCCAAGGGCAAGAATCTAGATAGACTTTTCCTTTGCCACTTTGTGATGTACTGTTATGCTATAATCTCATCACCTCTAACTACCAAGACTGGGATAAGGTTTATTAAATTAACACCCTAAGCACCACTATACAGACAACGCATAGATCACGTATAGTTTAAATTGAGTGACTGATCCAAGCTAATATATATATATACATATATATATATATATATATATATATATTCATAACACTCCACTCAGATAGGAGCATAGGCCTTCAACAAACACATGCCAAGTCCTCCTGTCACGTGCCATCATCTCAAGTTCTTTCCTTGTTCTCCTCATCATTTTCACCTCTGTTTCCAACTCTCTTCTCCATGTACTTCTTGGTCTTCTTCTGCCTCTCTTGCCCTGGCGGTTCTAGAACAAGAACTGCCTTGTAATGCTATCAACAGGTTTCCTCAGTGTGTGTCCTATCCATCGCCATCGTCTTCTTTTCATTTCTTGTTCCACTGGCACTTGTCTAGTTCTTGTCATCAGTTCCACCTTGGTAACCTTTTTAATCCCTCTATTCTACGCAAGCACCCATTTATGAAAGTCTGTAGCTTTTTGATTGTTGTCTTTCTTGTTCTCCATGTCTCTGAGCCATACAATAGGACGGACTTCACATTTGAGTTGAAGATTCTTATTTTCGTGTTGGATCCTATTTCTCTTGATCTCCATATATCTCCAAGTAATTCAACATTTGGTTGAGTGGGATCTCTAACATTCAGATCCACCTTACTATAAATCAGCTGATAAGTAAATACCACTATCTAACTACTCCTACTGTCTATCTGTCTGCAAACGTCACTAATCTGAAATGTCTACACAGCTTCTCCGCTTTGGACAAATTAACCTTCTCTGGCTAACACAATGTCCACAAAAAAGAACTCTTCTATCATCTCCTACACAACCTATCGACGAATTTGCTGAGTGCTCTCTAAGTTCAGTGTCTGTAAGACGCTCCTGGTTTCTACTACTCTTCTCCACTATTCTCCTCTCTCTCTAATGCAATTCAGAGGTATTTTTGCCCTATTTCCTGTGACTGCTGTTGTAGCTGCCAACTTGGTTGGTAGACTGGTTTCCTTGACTGGGACTATCTTCTGCACTACCAGTGACGAATCTGAATTCACAGGGCTTACCCCTCTCTTGGGTTTGGGCCGTAGGTTTTATTATGACCGACAAATCACGACCCTCTAGGCCCTGCGCCTAGGTTCATTGTGTGCTTATGAACGTAAAACTCTGGGTTGGTTAAGAATCCCGTTATCTTCTGAAGAAGGCTTTGCTTCCCGCTCCCTGCTTTACCTTGGGTACAAAAGCATTTTGCACCAGTGACCACCGCGTCATCACTCCACTTTCTCTGGGGGTACGAAACATACGTTTGCACCAGTGACCGCCGCGTCACCCCTGCACTTTCTTTTCTGGCTCTGCCGACTCTTCTTTTCCTGAGAAGACCGACGAACTTCTAGCCAGCTGAAGGACTACTGAAGCCCTAGCTGCCACGCCGGGAAAATATCTGCTGTGGACAAGACAATAACAACTATATACATATATCGCACAACAAATTTCCCATATCCTTAACACTTAACTCTCAATCTTCCCCTTAAATCTCAAATCTTTAACCCTTAACTCCCAACTCTTCAATTCTTAAGTTTCAATCTTGAACACTTAAGTGTCAAATCTTTAACACTTAACTCCCAACTCTTCAACACTTAACTCAATACCACTCCCCTGTTCTATTCTATAATCGCGCTAGCGATCCGTAAAGATGCCTACCCCCGCTTCCCCTCAAATACTGTCCTATCGACAACTCTCTCCAGACTCAGCTGGCTTAATCTCTTACATGCTGGCGGCTTAGTTTAGCCGTCACAACATTCCGACCACTAAATGAACCTGTTGCTGGTAAATTCCTGGCCCTACTATTTAACAATGTTCGAGGTGTTTCCTCGATAACCCACATTACAAAAGACTTCACCCGAGACAATAACCTCCCGTCTCCATGAATTCACCAATATAAACATATGTCTATTAGATTAGGACAAATTACAATCCCAACTAGACCCGTAACTGCTGACGTTAAAATGTAGAATTTACCCACACAGAGCAAATATACACAATTACCTATGTTCTAACAGAACTGTTAAAGTCACTCATTCTTATACAACAGCGTTACCCAGTTAGCCCCGCTGGTAATTTACACACACTTAAAGAACAATTAAATACACACACAGATATCTAGCGTATTTACTCTGCCAACATTTATAAATCAAATAATGGGAAATCTACACTCACATGCCGGGAATATTATTTACACCCGATTCCGATAACGATATATATAGTTAGATCTCTAAAGGAACTGAAATCCTATCTTACAAATGCATACTCCGCTATCTCCCCTTCCTCCTTCCGTTATCAAAATTAACCCCTCTAGAAAAATACACAGCACGCGCTCAGGTAACTAACCCCTCTCCAAATCCTCGAAAATCACAATGAAATAACGTGCATCGTATCTCAAAATTTTGATATTTAGCATCTCAAATCTTTAAGCATTCCTTATCTCATAAAAGCGTGAATGCCTCTGACAATATTGTTTAGATAAGCGGGTAACTAATGGCATGTCTGTTACGAAATATAATTAATTCCACGAGCGTGGTTTTTGCGCTGCAATATTTATAAATCACAAAATCCAGGAAAAAGTAAATACCCCTGTCTTCTGACAAATAACAGTAATACTCCAATTCATACGAGCAGCTATTCTGAGGAAACTATCAAAATTCCCTACTCCCTTTTCACAAAATTACCTTCATGCGCTTTCTCGTTATATTTATTTCTAGCAAATATCCTTAGATTTCTCTAATACTATGAATAAACTTTAACTCCTAGAAACAAACTCTGCAAAAATCTTATAGACTATTTAAGCTTAATTAACTTCATATTTACCAGCAACGAATTTCTCTTGAAAGAGCAAATCGGCTCTGTATATAAAATACAGACAGTTCTTTCCCCTGCGTAGACGTTCTAAAATTTGAGAGACTACTGCCTAGGAAACACGCGTATTTATCTACCCGAGCCAGCGGTCGACCCCACGCTACCGTGAGTCATAGCTTGGCTTTGTTTCTATAACAGGTCAATCTCTGGAAAATTTCCGTTGCTGTCCTGTTTCCACGCGCTTAAAACTCCCCCCTACCAACAACTGATGCGTTGCGTAGAGGCGGGTTTGCGTGAACTTTCCCTCGTCTGATTTTTCCTTCCTAATAATTCCGGCGAGCTCACTGTTAGAGAAACCAAATTGCTCTGCCATTATGTTACTCTAAAAATCCTCCATGATCGCGATTTCTTAATAAAACAGCGCACTGGTGCCAGTCTAGAAGTTAAAACTACCCTCTCTTCTAGAAACCGTAATCCTTAATCTACACAAAAAGTCCAAACACCCTTATTATACAAAGAGAAACCAAAAACCCGACTAGGATAAAAATCCCACCATACTCCTATTTAGAAAAACGTAAATAAATGCAAGGGAAAAAAACATGGGGCCTGTTGCAAATCCAATCACATTAACTCCTCACATTACCCCCTCTTCAAGTTCGTGGTGCACGATCTAATTTAATGTGATCTTTGTATTTCCAGACTGGCCCCTATACAAGTCTACAGATCTGCTTGTATGCTCTAAAGTTGTAAGATCACAACTGGTGAATACCGCCTGGCGACCGCAACCCAAATGGTCGCTCTTCGCCTTTTCTCTCCCTCTATCTTTAAGTCGCTCTGCAACTGGCAGGCAGCTGGGCCACTCAACCATAACATACCTCCTTCCTGTGCACCTGGCAATGTTTACCTAATTTGCTCCGCCAGGGTTTCTTCCTGATAAGTGTCCTTGGCCTTGTTGGAGTACAGCTCCCACGCAACTTCCTGACCACTGAACAGGTAATTAGCGGGTACATGCTGTCCGATAAAGGCTATCTGCTGGGTGTTTACGTTTGTATGGCCTGTACCTAGCTGACCTGAGATACCTGCGGCCGACTGTAATGTTCCTCGAGCGAGAATCACTGTTCCAAAATTGGAAAAGTTTGTTGGCCAAAGAAACGCGCACCTGTTTCTTCTTCTTCCTCTCCATAACTACTCCCATGCTCCGGTGAGAGAGTTGATCTCTCTTCAGACCGGGGCCGTCCAATGGTGGGTCTGGAAATTCCCTTGCCTTGTCCGGCAAAAGACTGACTTGGTCAGCTGAACTGATCGGCTGGCTCTGTAGAGGCCTGGCGACGGCGACTACGGTGCTGCGCTTCAGCGGGTTTGTGACCGCTGGTATAGTGCGGAAAAGATGCAACGTGTCGGGTTCCTCTGGCGTAGAGCCTCCGATGGCTTGCTGTGTTTCTATTGAATCCTGATCAATCTCAATAGCTTCTACCTTTGAAGAAAGGTAGGTAATATCTGCCCCTGGCAGTGGTTCTGTGATCGCTCTTCCCCTACCAACATGAAGAGGGACAGAGCTCTCTAAAGTAGCTCCTTGCAAATGCGTAAGGCCGCTTTTCTCACTCTTTTCTGGCCTGAAAATATGGTGAGATGAAACTGTAGACCACGGGAGCTCTCCGTCTAACACCCTGGTTCTACCTTCAACCTTGCCCTCCTCTGTGAGAGTTACTGGCATCAGTTGGAATGTGTCCTGCAGTGACACTTGACGGTTTAAGATCCCGTTTGATCACGGAGAATCTGAGATAAAGCTTACAGTGACTGGTTCCAATGTTCCTTGAAACAAATTGGAAAATTAAGCCAATTTTTCAGGCTCCTCGTTACAAGAGTCGTTTCCTGTAAACGAGACACTAGTAGAGTTATGGGGCCCATCACCGTTTATAGGCAAACGGTCACTCAGATCACTGTCCTCCTCCGTCTGAGTAAAGTGCGGGTCGGATGGGGCTCCGGGGCTGGTTGTAAACATATGTTCGCTCGATTCGCCGTCTTGTGCCCCTTTAAGAGTGAGCTGGTCGTTGACATATGTCATACAGTTCTTGTCAGTATGTCCCTCTCCTGAGGGAGCTAATACCATCGGGGGCCTAATTCCCGACAACAAAGAATGTATTTCAACAATCAGAGGCGTCACCACTGTTTGGCCATTAGGCTGCACAGGGATGTCAGGCGAATGCGCCTCTGCCTGTCGTTTTTCGCTGTCCCGCTGGGGAACTGGCGAAACCTGCCTTATTAGGGATTCGAACCCTGGCCTCGACTTTCCGTGTCGAGTATGTTCTGCTCTCTCACGAGCATGAGAGAATCGGTAGCCATCCGAATTATAATGCTTGCTCGCATTATTTCCCCTGTTATGCAGTTTCCACGCCTGGGATCGCTTCGTAATCTTCCCAGCGTTGTAAGGGCTGCTTTCGTTACTTAACCCCCTCCCTTGTTTGGGCTTCGGGTCCATTTCCAACGGGAAGTCCATTTCCTGGAGTTGGGGTGCAGTTTGAGCCGACAAGTTTGCTACGGGCGCAAGATTTTCAAAGGGGTGGTTCAATATAGGCTCCATAACTTGAGAAATAGAGTGGTTAGATTCATCGGCTCTTTCCTGTCGCTTTTTTCCCTTGCTAGTCGCTCCATCGCCTTTGCTAGTCGATCCATCTCCCGTTTCTTGGCGCTTTCTTGTCGCTCTATCTCCCATTTCTTTAAAATGACTTCCGAGGCTCCAGTTTGCAGTTCGAGAGAACGCATGGCAAGTTCGTGTTGTCTCTTTGCTGCCCTTTCCTCTTCTTCTGCCTCCATGTATGCCTTGGTCTCAGCCTTATCTATTCCCATCTCTTAGACTGCCTCACGCCAAGCAGCTCGTAACTGGACCAATTCCGCCATCTTACTTGACAAATCTGCAGTAACTTACAAAGAGGGGAAATGACAAAAAGGATCAAGAAAAATTTACTGTACCTACTCAGCACTACTCCCTGTATAACCGCTGTCCCAAAAACCCGAATTCAGACTAGCACCAATCTGAAAAACTACTGAAAAAAATTTGATTATGCCGCTACCTGAAAACCCGAATTTACCTTCCTATTAAGAAAACAATTCAGTTAGCCATCAGTTACCTCTCATCATCAAACTAACTACAGCTACAATCTGACTGCACCCTGTGGAGAAAACTTGATGTGGAAAAAAACTATTAGCTAGATAAGTCTTAATATAGCTCAGTCTAGGGGATATTATAAAGAAATCGATTTCCCAAACTTCCTATAGAAACAATCTATGAATCTCGACACGATCACAGAATTGAACCTAACTAGATAATCACAAGGACGATAGCCACCCACTTTGTCACGAAGTGAATTTAGAACTAGAGGCTGCCTACATATATTGACAAGACTCTAGTGGACAGAAAGGTTAAGAAGATAGATTTTGTATGAAATAAATAACAGCGGTTGTGGAAGATGAGACTATTGGCGCCAAGGGCAAGAATCTAGATAGATTTTCCCTTGCCACTTTGTGACGTACTGTTATGCCATAATCTCATCACCTCTAACTACAAAGACTGGGAAAAGGTTTATTAAATTAACACCCCAAGCACCACTATACATACAACGTATAGATTACGTATAGTTTAAATTGAGTTACTGATCCAAGCTAATATATATATATATATATATATATATATATATATATATATATATATATATATATATATACTTACTTACTTAGTCGTTCCCCTTCTACCGTGAGGTGTAGGGGTTTGGAAGAGAGAGCGCCAGACTATTCTATCAGCTGTCTTCTTCCTGGCCTGGTTCCATTCTAGTCCTCGGTCCTTTAAAGATTATCTAATGTTGTCCTCCCAGCAGACTCTGGGTCGTCCTGGGGTCTTTATCCCTGGCTCTTTGTTTCCCATGCTTGTCGTTATATATATATATATATATATATATATATATATATATATATATATATATATATATATATATATATATATATTTATTCACATATCAACAAAATTTCAACATATCAAAAATCAAATAAGTGCGAGTTCGCACACCTGAAAAGAACACGCACAATAAATTACAGTGATTAAGTAAGGTAACCCCACCGTCACCCTCCCCTCAACCTGTAAGAAAGAAAGGTAAGTAATTCAACATTTGGTTAAGTGGGATCTCTAACATTCAGATCCACCTTACTATAAATCAGCTGATAAGTAAATACCACTATCTAACTACTCCTACTGTCTATCTGTCTGCAAACGTCACTAATCTGAAATGTCTACACAGCTTCTCCGCTTTGGACAAATTAACCTTCTCTGGCTAACACAATGTCCACAAAAAGAACTCTTCTATCATCTCCTTCACAACCTATCGACGAATTTGCTGAGTGCTCTCTAAGTTCAGTGTCTGTAAGACGCTCCTGGTTTCTACTACTCTTCTCCACTATTCTCCTCTCTCTCTAATGCAATTCAGAGGTATTTTTGCCCTATTTCCTCTGACTGCTGTTGTAGCTGCTAACTTGGTTGGTAGACTAGTTTCCTTGACTGGGACTATCTTCTGCACTACCAGTGACGAATCTGAATTCACAGGGCTTACCCCTCTCTTGGGTTTGGGCCGTAGGTTTTATTATGACCGACAAATCACGACACCTCTAGGCCCTGCGCCTAGGTTCATTGTGTGCTTATGAACGTAAAACTCTGGGTTGGTTAAGAATCCCGTTATCTTCTGAAGAAGGCTTTGCTCCCCGCTCCCTGCTTTATCTTGGGTACAAAAGCATTTTGCACCAGTGACCACCGCGTCATCACTCCGCTTTCTCTGGGGGTACGAAACATACGTTTGCACCAGTGACCGCCGCGTCACCCCTGCACTTTCTTTTCTGGCTCTGCCGACTCTTCTTTTCCTGAGAAGACCGACGAACTTCTAGCCAGCTGAAGGACTACTGAAGCCCTAGCTGCCACGCCGGGAAAATATCTGCTGTGGACAAGACAATAACAACTATATACATATATCGCACAACAAATTTCCCATATCCTTAACACTTAACTCTCAATCTTCCCCTTAAATCTCAAATCTTTAACCCTTAACTCCCAACTCTTCAATTCTTAAGTTTCAATCTTGAACACTTAAGTGTCAAATCTTTAACACTTAACTCCCAACTCTTCAACACTTAACTCAATACCACTCCCCTGTTCTATTCTATAATCGCGCTAGCGATCCGTAAAGATGCCTACCCCCGCTTCCCCTCAAATACTGTCCTATCAACAACTCTCTCCAGACTCAGTTGGCTTAATCTCTTACATGCTGGCGGCTTAGTTTAGCCGTCACAACATTCCGACCACTAAATGAACCTGTTGCTGGTAAATTCCTGGCCCTACTATTTAACAATGTTCGAGGTGTTTCCTCGATAACCCACATTACAAAAGACTTCACCCGAGACAATAACCTCCCGTCTCCATGAATTCACCAATATAAACATATGTCTATTAGATTAGGACAAATTACAATCCCAACTAGACCCGTAACTGCTGACGTTAAAATGTAGAATTTACCCACACAGAGCAAAAATACACAATTACCTATGTTCTAACAGAACTGTTAAAGTCACTCATTCTTATACAACAGCGTTACCCAGTTAGCCCCGCTGGTAATTTTCACACACTTAAAGAACAATTAAATACACACACAGATATCTAGCGTATTTACTCTGCCAACATTTATAAATCAAATATTGGGAAATCTACACCCACATGCCGGGAATATTATTTACACCCGATTCCGATAACGTTATATATAGTTAGATCTCTAAAGGAACTGAAATCCTATCTTACAAATGCATACTCCGCTATCTCTCCTTCCTCCTTCCGTTATCAAAATTAACCCCTCTAGAAAAATACACAGCACGCGCTCAGGTAACTAACCCCTCTCCAAATCCTCGAAAATCACAATGAAATAACGTGCATCTTATCTCAAAATTTTGATATTTAGCATCTCAAATCTTTAAGCTTTCCTTATCTCATAAAAGCGTGAATGCCTCTGACAATATTGTTTAGATAAGCGGGTAACTAATGGCATGTCTGTTACGAAATATAATTAATTCCACGAGCGTGGTTTTTGCGCTGCAATATTTATAAATCACAAAATCCAGGAAAAAGTAAATACCCCTGTCTTCTGACAAATAACAGTAATACTCCAATTCATACGAGCAGCTATTCTGAGGAAACTATCAAGATTCCCTACTCCCTTTTCACAAAATTACCTACATGCGCTTTCTCGTTATATTTATTTCTAGCAAATATCCTTAGATTTCTCTAATACTATGAATAAACTTGAACTCCTAGAAACAAACTCTGCAAAAATCTTAAAGACTATTTAAGCTTAATTAACTTCATATTTACCAGCAACGAATTTCTCTTGAAAGAGCAAATCGGCTCTGTATATAAAATACAGACAGTTCTTTCCCCGGCGTAGACGTTCTAAAATTTGAGAGACTACTGCCTAGGAAACACGCGTATTTATCTACCCGAGCCAGCGGTCGACCCCACGCTACCGTGAGTCATAGCTTGGCTTTGTTTCTATAACAGGTCAATCTCTGGAAAATTTCCGTTACTGTCCTGTTTCCACGCGCTTAAAACTCCCCCCTACCAACAACTGATGCGTTGCGTAGAGGCGGGTTTGCGTGAACTTTCCCCCGTCTGATTTTTCCTTCCTAATAATTCCGGCGCGCTCACTGTTAGAGAAACCAAATTGCTCTGCCATTATGTTGCTCTAAAAATCCTCCATGATCGCGATTTCTTAATAAAACAGCGCACTGGTGCCAGTCTAGAAGTTAAAACTACCCTCTCTTCTGGAAACCGTAATCCTTAATCTACACAAAAAGTCCAAACACCCTTATTATACAAAGAGAAACCAAAAACCCGACTAGGATAAAAATCCCACCATACTCCTATTTAGAAAAACGTAAATAAATGCAAGGGAAAAAAAACACGGGGCCTATTGCAAATCCAATCACATTAACTCCTCACATTACCCCCGTCTTCAAGTTCGTGGTACACGATCTAATTTAATGTGATCTTTGTATTTCCAGACTGGCCCCTATACAAGTCTACAGATCTGCTTGTATGCTCTAAAGTTGTAAGATCACAACTGGTGAATACCGCCTGGCGACCGCAACCCAAATGGTCGCTCTTCGCCTTTTCTCTCCCTCTGTCTTTAAGTCGCTCTGCAACTGGCAGGCGGCTGGGCCACTCAACCATAACATACCTCCTTCCTGTGCACCTGGCAATGTTTACCTAATTTTCTCCGCCAGGGTTTCTTCCTAATAAGTGTCCTTGGCCTTGGTGGAGTACAGCTCCCGCGCAACTCCCTGACAACTAAACAGGTAATAAGCGGGAACATGCTGTCCGATAAAGGCTATCCACTGGGTGTTTACGTTTGTATGGCCTGTACCTAGCTGACCTAAGATACCTGCGGCCGACTGTAATGTCCCTCGAGCGAGAATCACTGTTCCGAAATTGGAAAAGTTTGTTAGCCAAAGAAACGAGCACCTGTTTCTTCTTCTTCCTCTCCATAACTACTCCCATGCTCCGGTGGGAGAGTTGATCTCTCTTCAGACCGGGGCCGTCCAATGGTGGGTCTGGAAATTCCCTTGCCTTGTCCGGCAAAAGACTGACTTGGTCAGCTGAACGGATCGGCTGGCTCTGTAGAGGCCTGGCGACGGCGACTACGGTGCTGCGCTTCAGCGGGTTTGTGACCGCTAGTATTGTGCGGAAAAAATGCAATATGTCGTGTTCCTATGGCATAGAGCCTCCGATGGCTTGCTGTGTTTCTATTGAATCCTGATCGATCTCAATAGCTTCTACCTTTGAAGAAAGGTAGGTAATATCTGCCCCTGGCAGTGGTTCTGTGATCGCTCTTCCCCTACCAACATGAAGAGGGACAGAGCTCTCTAAAGTAGCTCCTTGCAAATGCGTAAAGCCGCTTTTCTCACTATTTTCTGGCCTGAAAAGTTGGTGAGATGAAACTGTAGACCACGGGAGCTCTCCGTCTAACACCCTGGTTCTACTTTCAACCTTACCCTCTCCTGTGAGAATTACTGGCATCAGTTGGAATGTGTCCTGCAGTGACACTTGACGGTTTAAGATCCCGTTTGATCGCGGAGAATATGAGATAAAGCTTACAGTGACTGGTTCCAATGTTCATTGAAACAAATTGGAAAATTAAGCCAATTTTTCAGGCTCCTCGTTACAAGAGTCGTTTCCTGTAAACGAGACACTAGTAGAGTTATGGGGCCCATCACCGTTTATAGGCAAACGGTCACTCAGATCACTGTCCTCCTCCGTCTGAGTAAAGTGCTGGTCGGATGGGGCTCCGGGGCTGGTTGGAAACATATTGTTACGTGCAGTCTTTGATATCTTACAATATTATACATAGGTAATTTTTTTGTGCTTAAGGGAAAGTCATTATTGAGTTACTTCCCTTGAAAAAGTTGTGCTGTCTCTTCGATCGAACTCCGCGGATGAATCCATTTTACTGCGATTTGTTCGTTGTTTGGGTAATAATAGATTGTTCTTGCTTCAGAATATCTATGGCCTGAATTTATGTGTATTGTTTGTCTGAGTAGGACGAGTCTGTCTTATATCTGTATATCTTTACATATCTAAGTCGAACTATATGTTCTGTTGTCTCTAGAGAGGTCAAAGGCTATTCGGCGGATGTGTCGCTAGAGAGTGGTGTGATTTGGCTTCGTCCTGAATGGACTGTGTTTTTTTCCATGTCGGTTTGTCGCCGGGAAAAAGTGATCTCAGTACTTGTGGGGAAAGTGATAGTCGTTTAGACCTATCGTGTATGCTTTACCCCAGTGTTTATTGGTATTGCCAAGGAATGGCCGTTTCATATTTCTGATACCAAGGTAATCAAAGATATTCTTATAAACTCTCGATCGAAGCCACCATTTTCGATAGTTACGATTTGAATGTCCAAGAGAATATATTCGACTCGATGAAAACGATTTCGATTCCTAGCAGCACTATATTCTGTAGAATGCAGTCAATTGTTCATGATCAAATCTACAGAGCAATGCAATGTTTTATGAATGACTAACTTTAGGACAGATTCATTATCTGCATCCAAACGTGAGTGACAGTTCACGAAGTGAAGCCATCTTGGAACCAAAACATGTAGTGACTTTCAAGAAGAGAAAAGGGATGCCCGTATTATCGCTTGATTAGTCCAGAGATCACTGCTACACATGAGAACCCATTGCTAGAGGTTCAATATTATTATATGAAAAAAATATGTGCTGAACATTATGTTGAAGAATCGTCGCTAGACGAGATTAGGTCTAGAAGCCATCTGAAATATTGTTTATAAGCTGACGTGCTCAGTCAGTGAAGTCAGACGATATATATATGTATGGGCGATACTGAGGGCTTGGCTACTGACAGTCCTGTATACTATTATTCTACATGAGTGCCCATGTAACATTGCAAGACCATTTATTCACTGTACTATGATGTATTATGCCAACCTGTGATTTGTCACTATCTGTGCTGTCGAGTGTGTACGTCCAATTAAACTTTAGAAAAGGTACACAGTCGTTGGTGTCGATGACTTCCAGTCATACATGAGTGTGAGAAAAGAACATTTGTCAACAACACGAACCCTTATCATCATTCGCACATTGTACACTCAATCCATGTCTACACACCACTGCGTAGGTCAAGTTGACATTCCATACACTACAGTGGAGCAAACAACACCATAGAGATCTTATCAACTGATGATGATGATGATGTCTGCTTCCATCCACTTATATCTATCTTTTGGTGGATATCATTAACGGGAATAAAAATCCAACATTATCAACCTTATCAACTGGTGGCCAGTGTGGGGATCGAACCCACGACATTCGCGTTATCAGATGCAGGTGAACAAAAAAGATTAGACAGGGAAGCTGAACAAAAAAAATTAGAAAGAGAAGCTGCGGCTGAACAAAAAAGATTAGACAGTGAAGCTGAACAAAAAAGATTAGACAGGGAAGCTGAACAAAAAAGATTAGACAGTGAAGCTGAACAAAAAAGATTAGACAGGGAAACTGAACAAAAAAGATTAGACAGGGAGGCTGAACAAAAAAGATTAGATGCTGAAGAGAAAAAAGCAATAAGAGAACATGAATTTGAGTTGGAGAAATTGAGATTGACAAGTATGAGTAATGTTAATCAGGCATCTAGTGGTAATGGTAAACCTTCTACTTACAAGGTTAAGGTTCCACCGTTCAATCAGTCCAGTGACGATATTACATTCTGGCTGGATAGATTTGAACGTTCTTGTCGTACACATAATGTGGATAAATCACAATACGCTAATCAATTATCAGAAAACTTGAAAGGTGAATCTTTGACTAGATTATGCCTTGTAGGAGAAGCAGATAAGGATAATTATGATGTCATTAGGGCGGCTTTGATAAAAAAATATCAGCTAAGTGAGGAAGGCTATCGCCTTTTATTTAAGACGATGGTACCTGAGACGGGTGTAGAATTCTCAGAATTCACTGCAAAGGCACGTCTCACAGTTGATCGTTGGATTGAGCTTTCCAAAACAGAAAAAACGTATGAAGGACTTATGGATTTGTTGCTCAGAGATAAGATTATGTCATGTGTGAACAAACCTTTCCTTGAATTTATACATGAGCGTAAACCCAAATCTCTAAAAGAAATGGAAGAATATTGTTCCCAATATGTCACTGCACACCCCGACGTGACTTTTGGCAACACTAAGATTAAGGAGAGTATGCCAGTTGCTTCAGCAACACCATACAATCCCAATTATTCACACAGATTTCAGGGACCTCAAAACAGATTTGATAAAAAAGGTAACCATAATAGTTATCAAAACCAAGGTAACCAATCATTTCAGGGTTCTTCTTCAAAGAACTGGAGACGACCTGATAGCTCTCGACACAGGGGTGGTCATAATTATAGGAATTTCCGTAGAGGAAGTAATTATAGAAACTATCAGGGTTATCCGTCTTGGAGTCAACAAGATCATAATTACAGAGATACTCATTATAATGAATATGATAATGGTAACCAAGGGAACTATGACTCAAACCCAAATAGGGGTTACAATAGAGGTAACAATAACTACAGAGGTGATAATAACCGAGGTAGATCTCAAAACAAAAGACATAAACCACATTTTCAGGCAAACTCTGCACAACAAGAGTCCCATGAAGCCTATAAACAGAGTAAAGATAATAATGATGCTAGTAATATGGCATGTGCCGCTTTTGATTTTGGGAGAGCATCTCAGTGCCCCCAATGCAAAACGTTATTTGAGCCAACCACAGTGTCTACTTTAAGCTGTGGCCATCCTCTTCCTGCTCTTCCGGCATCAGTCGCGCATGATGGAAGAGGTTCTCTTGTCTTACATAAGGGTTTAGTGAATAACAATCCAGTCTCTGTGCTATTTGATTCTGGATGCACCACAATTGGTGTTAGGCAGTCACTCGTAGATCCTTCCCGTGCCACTGGACAAGTAGTCAAATGTGTAACATTTGGCGGCACATTAGAGAAATACTCTACTGCTATCATTAGGATTGCTACTCCTTTCTTTACAGGAGATGTACACGCATGTCTTCTTCCGAATCCGATCGCTGACCTCATCATCGGTCGCATTCATGGAGTCAAGGAATGCACTCCGCAACAAATTTCCACGTGGGAAAGGCAAAACATGCAGATTGCTAACGCTGTAGTCACTAGAGCTCAGGCTCTTAATATGCCTCAAACTTCATCTACTGAAGATAATGAAGTGCATAACCAAGATAATCCCTTGGTAATTTCTCGTGACTCGTTTATAAAACAGCAAGAAGATGATCCCACTCTGAAGAAATTCTTCATTCTTGCAACTAAAGGTGATCCGAATAAAGACACAAGTCGTAAATCGTGGATTACAAAGAAGAATGGCGTACTTGTACGTATGGTTCAAGACTCCATTACGTCAAGTCATTCTCAAATCCTGGTTCCCAAGAATTTGAGAGTTAAAATTTTGCAGCACGCTCACGACTCTCAGTGTGCTGGACACATGGGTTTTTCCCGTACTAAGTCAAGAGTCCTTGCGGCTTTCTTTTGGCCATTGGTAAACAAGGACATACGGATTTATTGTCGATCTTGTAAAGTATGTCAGGAAGTTAAATCCAAAGGTCCACGGCATGCTGCACCCATTCAGGCGGCGGACATTCCTATTCGGCCGTTTCAAAAAATGGCCATAGACATTATTGGTCCATTTAAGATCAAGTCTGCCAGAGGACATCAGTTTATCTTGACGTGTGTTGATATGTGCACACGTTGGCCAGAGGCTATTCCTCTGAAGAGCATTACTACTGCTGATATTGCAGATGCTCTTTGGCTTATATTTTCTCGTCTGGGGTTCCCCGGAGAGATATTGTCAGACCATGGCACCCAACTAATATCAGATACCATGTCTCAAGTAATGTCTACTCTGCAGATAGATAGATCTTTAAGTAGTATCTACCATCCAATGTCTAATGGTATGGTCGAACGCCTTAATAGAACACTTAAAAACTTACTGGGGAAGATAACTGAGGATCATCCTCAAGACTGGGACAGAGTTTTACCTGCGGCCCTCTTCGCTTACAGAGAGGTACCCAATGAACATACGGGATTTTCTCCCTTTGAACTCGTCTTTGGCGCGCGTCCGCGTGGCCCTATGTCGTTGCTTCACGATCTCATAACATCTGACAATATTGACGATGACACAAAGTCATCCTACGAATATGTCATCGCGTTGAGACAAAAAATTATCGAAGCATGCAAATTAGCAACTTCTTCTTCTGAATTTGCGAAACAGAAGGCAAGGCAATTTGCCAATAAGAAGAGATGCTTACGACAACTTTGTCCTGGTGACAAAGCATTTGTATTACTACCTTGTAGGGAAAACAGATTACTTATTTCTTGGAAAGGTCCGTACGATATAATATCGAAAATTTCCGATGTCGACTATATTGTCGATATTGATGGGAAGCATAAAACCTTCCACATCAATATGCTTACTGAATTCCATGAACGTCCGGATTATTTGCAACCCATTTTCCAAGCAACGGACAATTCTCCAGTACAACATGGTCATTACTCATCACTGTCCGTGATACAGGATGAGGAAACAAGTTTTTCAGATGTAAATCTTCCTCTTCCAATGATCCCACTTCATTCCAGTGAATCATGGAAGAACGTTACTGTCTCTCCTGATTTGTCTCTAGGAGAACAGCGACAAGTTTCAACTATGTTGCAAACATTTCAGGATGTACTCACTGACATCCCTGGACAAACGAATGTCATTCAACATGACATTGTTCTAACTGACCATACTCCTATTAGGGTTAGACCTTATCCTATACCTATACATTTTCAAGCACAGGTCGAGAAAGAGTTGGATGAGATGATAGATTTGAAAATAATCGAACCATCCACCTCTGCATATTCTTCGCCGATGGTTATTGTGCGTAAAAAAGACAATAACATACGTCTTTGCGTTGACTATCGAAAATTGAATCAAGTAACGAAGTTCGATGCCGAACCTATGCCTTTACTGGAAGAGCTACTTACTCGACTCTCCAAATCTCATTTTTTCACTAAACTTGATTTGTCTAAAGGATATTGGCAAGTTCCTTTATCTGAACGCGCCAAACCTCTCACGGCTTTTTCAACACCTAGAGGTTTGTTCCAATGGAATTTTATGCCTTTCGGTCTTATGAACGCACCAGCTACGTTCGTACGCATGATGCGCCGAATCCTATCTTATCGGTCAGATGTCATTGCATATCTAGACGACATCTGTCTTTTCAGCGATACTTGGGAAGATCACTATTCAGGGTTAGATGAATTGCTGTCTACTTTGCGTGAGCACAACCTGACAGCGAAACCCTCTAAAGCCTATATTGGTTTTAGCGAAATTTCTTTCCTAGGCCACCGAGTTGGTCATGGTTTCCTAAAGACAGAGGACCATAATACTAGTAAGATACTTAACATCTCAATCCCTAAGACTAAAAAACAGGTGAGAAGTCTGTTAGGTCTTATTCAATTTTATGGCAGATTCATTCAGAATCTATCCTCTATCATGGCACCTCTCTCAACACTTCTAAAGAAAGGTTCGCCTAATGTGGTCCACTGGTCTCAGGAATGCCAATGCTCTCTGGATAAGATTAAAACATTGTTTTCAACACCACCTATTTTAGTGCTACCCACTAAAGATAAGACATTCGTTCTTCGTAGTGACGCTTCATCCACTGGGATTGGAGCGGCACTAATGCAAGAGTACTCTGGAACTCTGCATCCTGTAATGTATATTTCCAGAAAACTTAATGCGGCAGAAAGGAATTATTCGGTTTTAGACCGTGAGCTATTAGCTATGGTTTGGTCGATCCTCAAACTACAGAGATTCCTTCTAGGCGCACATTTCATAGTAGAAACCGACCAAAAAGCTCTTACTGCTATACAGAGTAAGAATTTGAAGAGCTCGAGGTCTACTCGATATGCAATTGCTCTTCAACCTTTTCATTTCTCTGTGCGAGCTATTCGTGGATCAGATAATGTGATGGCAGACATTCTGTCAAGATGCCCACATGATTCCACATAACTATTAGTGCTTAGACTTCTTGATATGTCTAGTTCTATAGTAGTTCCTTTTCTATATCATGATAGATACACATTTGTAATTTAATAATATAATGATTGTATCGCTACATAGCGGTTCAGTGATGTGTATTCACCGCTGTGCTTTGATGATTTTTTCTTCATAAATCATAAAAATGATGATATGAATTTTTTAGGCATTGTGTAATTGCCAGAATTGTATTATACTTTGATGACACCTTCCTGGAAAAATATACTTGTAGAGAAATAATTTCTCTCAGTTTATGAGACACATTCTCACCAGTCGCTCCATAAGTCGACTTAGCCTCATATTAGGCGTTATAGGTATTCCTGATATTTTCATCTGCGCATTATTCATGCGTTGTGAGCCTATTGTACGTTGCTCCTAGATGTATTTCAAAAAAAAAAAAATGTTCCATTTTTTTTTCCCGGGAGGTGTGGTAAGACTGTTACGTGCAGTCTTTGATATCTTACAATATTATACATAGGTAATTTTTTTGTGCTTAAGGGAAAGTCATTATTGAGTTACTTCCCTTGAAAAAGTTGTGCTGTCTCTTCGATCGAACTCCGCGGATGAATCCATTTTACTGCGATTTGTTCGTTGTTTGGGTAATAATAGATTGTTCTTGCTTCAGAATATCTATGGCCTGAATTTATGTGTATTGTTTGTCTGAGTAGGACGAGTCTGTCTTATATCTGTATATCTTTACATATCTAAGTCGAACTATATGTTCTGTTGTCTCTAGAGAGGTCAAAGTCTATTCGGCGGATGTGTCGCTAGAGTGTGGTGTGATTTGGCTTCGTCCTGATAGGGACTGTGTTTTCTATGTCGGCTTGTCGCCGGGAAAAAGTGATCTCAGTATTTGTGGGGAAAGTGATAGTCGTCTAGACCTATCGTGTATGCTTTACCCCAGTGTTTATTCATATTGCCAAGGAATGGCAGTTCCATATTTCTGATACCAAGGTAATCAAAGACACTCTTATGAACTCTCGATCGAAGCCACCATTTTCGATAGTTACGATTTGAATGTCTAAGAGAATATATTTGACTCGATGAAAACGACTTCGATTCCTAGCAGCACTATATTCTGTAGAATGCAGTCAATTGTTCATGATCAAATCTACAGAGCAATGCAATGTTTTATGAATGACTAACTTTAGGACAGATTCATTATCTGTATCCAAACGTGAGTGACAGCTCACGAGTGAAGCCATCTTGGAACCAAAACATGTAGTGACTTTCAAGAAGAGAAAAGGGATGCCCGTATTATCGCTTGATCAGTCCAGAGATCACTGCTACACATGAGAACCCATTGCTAGCGGTTCAATATTATTATATGAAAAAATATGTGCTGAACATTATGTTGAAGAATCGTCGCTAGACGAGATTAGGTTTAGAAGCCATCTGAAATATTGTTTATAAGCTGACGTGCTCAGTCAGTGAAGTCAGATGATATATATATGTATGGGCGATACTGAGGGCTTGGCTACTGACAGTCCTGTATACTATTATTCTACATGAGTGCCCATGTAACATTGCAAGACCATTTATCCACTGTACTATGATGTATTATGCCAACCTGTGATTTGTCACTATCTGTGCTGTCGAGTGTGTACGTCCAATTAAACTTTAGAAAAGGTACACAGTCGTTGGTGTCGATGACTTCCAGTCATACATGAGTGTGAGAAAAGAACATTTGTCAACAACACGAACCCTTATCATCATTCGCACATTGTACACTCAATCCATGTCTACACACCACTGCGTAGGTCAAGTTGACATTCCATACACTACAGTGGAGCAAACAACACCATAGAGATCTTATCAACTGATGATGATGATGATGTCTGCTTCCATCCACTTATATCTATCTTTTGGTGGATATCATTAACGGGAATAAAAATCCAACATTATCAACCTTATCACATATGTTCGCTCGATTCACCGTCTTGTGCCCCTTTAAGAGTGCGCTGGTCGTTGACATATGTCATACAGTTCTTGTCAGTATGTCCCTCTCCTGAGGGAGCTACTACCATCGGGGGCCTAATTCCGGACAACAAAGAATGTATTTCCACAATCAGAGGCGTCACCACTGTTTGGCCATTAGGCTGCAAAGGGATGTCAGGCGAATGCGCCTCTGCCTGTCGTTTTTTGCTGTCCCGCTGGGGAGCTGGCGAAACCTGCCTTATTAGGGATTCGAACTTTCCCCCGTCTGACTTTTCCTTCTTAATAATTCCGGCGCGCTCACTGTTAGAGAAACCAAATTGCTCTGCCATTATGTTACTCTAAAAATCCTCCATGATTGCGATTTCTTAATGAAACAGCGCACTGGTGCCAGTCTAGAAGTTAAAACTACCCTCTCTTCTAGAAACCGTAATTCTTAATCTACACAAAAAGTCCAAACACCCTTATTATACAAAGAGAAACCAAAAACCCGACTAGGATAAAAATCCCACCATACTCCTTCCTAGAAAAACGAAAATAAATGCAAGGGAAAAAACATGGGGCCTGTTGCAAATCCAATCACATTAACTCCTCACAATCAGGTAGTGGTCTATGTCATTCTTTTCCTGACATTCTTGGCAGTGTGATTCCTCTATCATAAAGTGCGCTGCACCAAGACGGAGACGCCAGTTTTTTGTTTGATTGTATCTTTAATTCTTCGCTGACCTGGCACGTCCTTGTTGGTTCTTTCGGCAGTTTGAACACGTGTCTGCCTTTTCTACTGTTTTTCCATGTTGTCTTCCATTCCTCGTTTATAGTTGGCTTCACTTGGCTCTTGATCTCCGACCTTCGCAGTCCTGCTCTTATATTGTTTTTACTTATTCTTCCATTCTTGGTGTTCTGGTCTGCCAACTCGTTACCAGCTATATCTATGTGTGCTGGAACCCACACTAGCCTCACACTACATCCTTTGTTCCCTAGGGATGTACTAATTGCTAGAATTTCTTCCTTTATGTCTGGCCGGCTACATTTACCTGGGTGTTCTAGTGCTTGTAGTGATGATAGAGTGTCTGTAAATATCGTAACAGCTACTGATGGGTTATCTTCGATTATTTCTAAACTTTTTAGAATTGCTACCATCAACCAAGCGTGATAAGATTTAGATGCTTCGCCTTCAGGGAAGTACATAGGTTTTATTTATTAATTAATTAATTTTTTTATATTTATTTTTATATTCTTTTAAGTTCTTATGTCTCCTATCTAGCCTTCACTTTCTTTCTTTTCCTGACGAAGGCCTTGTGACCGTAACGTAGACTACTTTCTTTGTCTTTTGTCCTCGTAAGACGAATCACCTTTTTTCGATTTTTTTTCAAACCCATCCATTTACTAAATTGTGTGTATGTTTATCCCAATTTAGTTGTTAATCTAAAGTTATGCCCATAAATCTTGTTGTTGAGGAAGTACATTTTTTCTGTCCTTTAATGGTTATCCTCCAGGGAACAGTCGAAGGTAAACGGAGAAGAGGAAGGCAAAGAAAATCCTGGGCTGATAACATCAAAGAATGGGCAGGACACGGTTTCTCCACACTTGTACGCATTGCTGAGAATAGAGAGCAGTGGAGGACCCTGTCTGCTGATGCTTCCACCATGGCACCCCTACGACCCATGACGGGTTATGGGTTGAGATGATGATGAATGGTTATATTGATTTTGTAATTTTTTTTTTTTTTTTAATTTCCTTTGCTGAATATATCATACATACTGTTTTGTTTACATTAATTTAGAAGCCCCAACTTTTCATCCACTAATACGGTTACTGTTTTTGCATTTCTTTTTAAATCCTGATAAGACGCGTCAACAGTGAGGAATGCAGTTAGCTGCCCATAGCTAGACTACTTGCGTCAGTGTCAGCGAACCAGAGCTGACCAAGACCCTACTCCACCTCCAAGTGGTGGTCCTGGAAACAGGCTGCATCACTGCAGTATGGCTGAGTGAGTAGGGATCTAAGAGGGAAGGCTAACCTGGTCCCAAAACATGCCGTGCTGAAGTCGGATGTGTCGGCCGAAAGGCGCAAATGTCGCAGCTTCGCTGTAAACAGACACAACGCAACCAACGTTCTTGTCAGGATGAAGGAAGAAGAAGATGAAAAAATCCTGATATTACACCATGTTCTAGTCTGAAAAGCTGGTCCTTACGTGCTTCTCTTTTCTGTAAACTATGATTGGGTTGGGCTGTAAAGATTGTGCATTTTCTATGTGGTACTTTAATCTATTGTTCGTCACAGTTTCCATTACTTTCCTTATGTGAGATGTCAAAGCTTTTGGTCTGTAAGAGCTGGCATCATGGGCCTCCTTATCTGGTTTTAGTACTTGTATGACTACTGCTACTTTCTATGCCTTTTGGTATTCTACCTGTTTTTTAAATAATATTGAATACAGAGATTATTACTTCTATGGTATGTTGTGGAATCTTTTTTTTTTTAAAGTATTTCGTAGCTAAGAATGTCGCGTCCTGATGCTGAGTTTGATTTCTCATTTATCGCCTTTTCTACTTCCTCTACAGTAATTTCGGAGTTCAGATAAGATTTCTCCCCTGTATCATTTGTCTCGTTTTTTCCTTAGTTCTGTTATGAGTTTTTCTCTTCTTTATATTTCTTTGTGTCCCAGGTTTTCCCTAGCATTAACATTATAGAAGTACTTAGGGTATTTGCTTTTTGTTTGTCTGATTCTGCCAGTTCTGGAATTTTGATAGTAGGCATTACTGTTCGTATTGGGTTCCCTGTAAGGGTTTTTAATCTTTTCCACACCTCTGTAAATGAATGAGTGCTTAGATTGAGGGTTTGGTAGAAGGTTTTCCACACCTCTGTAAATGAATGAGTGCTTAGATTGAGGGTTTGGCAGAAGGTTTTACACACCTCTGTAAATGAATGAGTGCTTAGATTCAGGGTTTGGCAGAAGGTTTTACACACCTCTGTAAATGAATGAGTGCTTAGATTGAGGGTTTGGCAGAAGGTTTTACACACCTCTGTAAATGAATGAGTGCTTAGATTGAAGGTTTGACAGAAGGTTTTCCACACCTCTGTAAATGAATGAGTGCTTAGATTGAGGGTTTGGCAGAAGGTTTTCCACACCTCTGTAAATAAATGAGTGCTTGGATTGAGGGTTTGACAGAAGGTTTTACACACCTCTGTAAATGAATGAGTGCTTGGATTGAGGGTTTGGCAGAAGGTTTTACACACCTCTGTAAATGAATGAGTGCTTGGATTGAGGGTTTGGCAGAAGGTTTTACAACCTCTGTAAATGAATGAGTGCTTGGATTGAGGGTTTGGCAGAAGGTTTTCCACACCTCTGTAAATGAATGAGTTCTTGGATTGAGGGTTTGGCAGAAGGTTTTCTACATCTCTGTAAATGAATGAGTGCTTGGATTGAGGGTTTGGCAGAAGGTTTTACACACCTCTGTAAATGAATGAGTGCTTGGATTGACGGTTTGACAGGAGGTTTTACACACCTCTGTAAATGAATGAGTGCTTGGATTGAGGGTTTGGCAGAAGGTTTTCCACACCTCTGTAAATGAATGAGTGCTTGGATTGAGGGTTTGACAAAAGGTTTTCCACACCTCTGTAAATAAATGAGTGCTTGGATTGAGAGTTTGGCAGAAGGTTTTCCAGCACGTTTCCTTTTCCTGTAATATTATTTTATTTGTTTCATTTCTTATTCTCTTATACTGTTCATGGTTAACTTGGGTTCTATTTCTTCTATATTTTTGTAGGGTTTGTTTTCTTTCTTTAGTTTTTTCTGTACATTTGTTTGTCCTCCAAGTAGCTGGGTTTTTATTCCAGTCTTCTGTTTTCTCTTTTCTGTTATTCTGCTTTGGGGTTATGTGTGGTGGCATATTAGAGTGTGGTATGTGTTTGGCGGGGGAGCCGCGGTAGCATAGTGGTTAGTGCACTGGCTTCTTAGCGCAGTGGTCTATGGTTCGATCCCCAGATGAGGCGGGAATTTTTTAGGCCACAAACGGCTCCTGGGTCGACCCAGCCCCAAATGGGTACCAGAGCAACTCTGGGAAGGTTAAGGCGGCCGGCGTGATGCGGACCACATCACCCCTCAAGTGCCGACGGTCAAGATAATATGGGCCTAACACCATATTCCCAATATGCCTCAATGGGTTTGTAACGGGTTCCTTTACCTTTTTTTTAATGTGTTTGGCGGCTATTTTTTTAGTATTTCTACTGTTAGATTGTTCGAATATGTATCTATACATCAATACATATATATGTGTCTCGACGGATAAGACGTTAGAAGAACGCAGCCAGGAGTCAATCCACAGTGCTGAGTACATTCAAGTTGATCTGCCTGATGAGGATCTCACACACTTCTTGGACGGGATGAGAGATGCAATCAAGTTTCCACCTGCCAGTGCAAAAGGGCTTTGGGAACAGCTGGACCAAACCTTGGCAAAAGAGTTGGATAACAACCTGAAGCAGATAACTTTGGAGAAGAAGCTGGAAATCTTCGGCGACATAATATATCTGCACTGTCGCAAAGTGTTCGGAGTGAGGGAGGCAAGGGAAAGTAACCCACCACGAAAAAGTAGAAGACAAATTAAAATAGAAGAAATCAGGAAACAGAAGAAGCATGCCCGAAAACTGTTCAAGAACGCAGTTGCCACAGAGAAGGAAGGGTTACAACAGGTTTGGGAGCACCTGAAAGGCCAACATAATGCCCTTTGTAGAGCAGAAAGGTTGTGCAGGAAGAAAAGGAAGACTCGAAGGGAAAGGGAAAGATTCTTCAGGGAGCCCTTCAAGTTTGCCAAAGAACTGTTTGAGCAGCCATGGTCGGGTACGCTAAACATCAGGAAAGAAGACCTGGAAGAACACCTTAGAATGACATATTCAGATGGCCGCAAAGATGAGCCGCTCAGCGGCATGGCAGGCCTTAAATGGCCGAGTAAGCCAGGAGCTGAATTTAACACCAAGCCCCCAACGGTGCAAGAGGTAGAAAGCATTGTCCAGAAAACTTGGTGCAAGTCAGCTCCAGGTCCTAATGGTGTTCCATATGTGGTGTATAAGAGATGCCCCGAGATGCTCAAACGACTGCTCCGTTTACTGAAGAATGCGTGGAAAACCCAGCTTGTAAGCAAGGAATGGAGAAAGGCGAACGGAGTCTACATCCCGAAGGAGCGAATTTCCACAGACATCAGTCAGTTCAGGCCAATCTCACTACTCAATGTGGAAGGGAAGATATTCTTCTCAGTGATGGCGAAAAGACTCACTACGTACCTCCTGGCAAATGGGTACATTGACACTACCATACAGAAAGGAGGTATCCCAGGTACACCAGGATATCTAGAGCATGCCACAATGATCTGGGAAGCAATCCAAAAGGCAAAGTCTGACAGAACAAACTTCCATGTAATCTGGTTGGATCTAGCGAATGCTTATGGATCCGTTCCACAGCAGATGTTGTGGCAGGCCCTAGAAATGTATCCTGTTCCACAAGAGATTGCAGCAATTCTGAAGCTGTATTTCGCAGGGTTTGCTGTCAGATTTTCAACAAGAGAGTACACAATGAAGTGGATTGGCCTTGATGTTGGAATTGTGATGGGATGTACCATCTCTCCGATACTATTCGTGATGGCTATGCAGGTAATCCTCAATGCGGCTGAAGGAATGGCTATAGGTCCAAAGCTCGGTGGAATGTGTCACATGCCACCGCTCAAAGCATTCATGGATGACACAACAATTCTGACATCAGATGAACATCAGGCCCGGAGGATGTTAGAACGCCTGGATGAACTAGTCAGCTGGTGCAGAATGAGCTTCAAACCCAAGAAGTCGAGAAGCCTATCAGTCAGGAAAGGGAAGATAGCAGAGAACATATTCATGGTTTCCAACCAAAGAATCCCTACTGTCATTGAGGAACCTGTTAAAAGTCTTGGCAGGGGGTACGATGCCTCATTAAAAGACTCGAAGACAGTGCAACAGACATTAGAAGTGGCAGACAGAGGGCTACAGATCATAGACCAAAGCAGACTCCTGGGAAAGTTCAAACTGTGGTGCCTCCAGTTCATGTTGATACCGAAGTTGCTGTGGCCACTGCTTATATATGAAATAAGCACAAGTACAGTGGAAGCTATAGAGCAGAAGGTCAACAAGTTCATGAGAAAATGGCTAGGGGTACCACCAGGTCTGTCAGATGTAGCACTGTACTGCAAAAAGTCAAAACCTCTGCTTCCCTTCAAGTCAGTTGTTGAAGAGTACAAAGTTGGAAAAGCAAGGCTTGCAATGATGCTACGCGAGTCAGCTGATGACGTGGTTAAGTCCATTCAGCCCACACTGAAAACGGGAAGGAAGTGGAAAGTGGAAGAAGCTGTTGGTGCTGCCCAAGAGTCACTCAAACTGAGGGAGGTAAGCGGATACACACAAATGAATAGACGGGGATTTGGTCATGGAGACATCCGCTGGTGGTCCAAGGCATCAAGCAGGGAGCGCAGAGACATGGTAGTTCAGGAGATACGAGGAGCTGAGAATGATAAGAGGTTGCAAAAAGCAGTGCAGCAGGTCCAACAAGGCCAATGGACTACATGGGAAGAAGCCCTGTAGAGGTCCTTGACATGGAATGATATATGGCATATGGCACCTCTTAGGCTCAGCTTCGTTGTTAGATCAATGTATGACCTGCTGCCGTCGACCACCAACCTTGTGAAATGGGGAAAGTTGGATGATGAGCAGTGCCCCCTGTGCCAGGGGAGGCAGACACTTGAACACGGGCTCTCAGCGTGTAGGGTGTCATTAGGGCAAGGGCGATACACTCGGCGCCATAACAAAGTGCTAAATGAGCTTGCTGCGACAATAGATCTGGCAAGGATGAAGGCGAATAGCAAACCCAGGCCGAACACCGCAAATACATACTTTCTGATGGCAGGAAAGTCAGCACACCCCAAACCGAGTAAACCTGGTAGCAGTTTACCATCTCTTCTTGACTGTGCAAACGACTGGGTGATGGCGGTAGACCTACCTGGACGAGGAGCATATCCAGAGAGTATCAGAAAATCGTGGAGACGACCGGATATAGTGCTTCATTCTTCAGCAACGCTTCAGGTCATACTGATTGAACTGACTGACCGTGCCATTTGAATCCAGATTAGACGAGCAACATTCGTTCAAAGCGGCCATGTATAGTGATCTGGCCGCGGATCTAAGACACGATGGATTCACTGCAAGTGTCATGGCTGTTGAAGTGGGCGCACGAGGGCTTGTGGCTGCATCAGTGTATGATCTATTGAAACTGTTGGGGCTGAGGGGACAGTCGAGAACAAGGGCACTGAAGAGGCTTAGTGAAACTGCCGAAAAGGCATCAGGCTGGCTGTGGAACAACCGCAATGGGCAATGGAAATTGTGACAATAAACGCTGCGGTACAGAAAACACCAGGAATTGTTCTAAGTCCACAATACGCTGAGTTTGTTGGTGTACTAGTGAACGGGCTGTGACTGAGGGGCAACAGGCGGTGTATATTATAGGGGTGTCAGTGTCAGAGTTTCAGTGGCGAACGCACAGTGGCTAGACTTGTTGGCTTTGCGATGGTGTCTCAGTGTGTGCGACGGAACGAACGGAATAATTTGTTTTCTCTTTGTTACTTTTACAATTGCCTCCACGGCTGGCTGGCGTAGTTGTGGATTTTAAAGTTGCTACCATAAGTGAAATGGGTTCATTTTCGATACAAGACAACAGGAGGCTGAGACGCTTGGGAGTCATGACCCAAGTGGGCCCGCCCCCCTTAGAGTGTAAAGGAGTATATCGGGCCGAAACACTTGTAGGACGGGGGGACTGCTTCTGATGATCAGATTGCTTCCTGTTGTATCGCTCTGTAAAGAGTTTCCTTTCATCTTATCTATATCTTCACTAATTATTTTGTCTAGTTGCAATCTTTCCATTTCAGTTCGGAAAGCTATCCAATCAGCTTTTTTATAGTGGAATATTGGTTTTTTTACTCCTTTGTTTACTGTATACTTTTGTTTGATTGTTATCTCTATGGGTATGTGATCTGAGTTTGTATCATTCCTTGAAACTGATATGTAAAATGCATACGAGAGTAAATGAATTCAGTATGAAAGGCGATTGAAAGAAAGGGCAGAATGTTAGACAGGCCTGTGTGCCCAATTCTCAACCCTTTGAAAATAAAGTTCGTTTATTTAATTTTTCCCATTTTGCTTTGGCTAAGTTGGCTATTACTATGCTGATGTATAATGATGAGTCGGGTTGATCTCCACTTGGATTGATTCTTGTTGCTGATCCATCATTCAGTAATATCAGTTCTATGTTTTCTATGAAGTCCAGTAGTAGAGTCCCTCATTTATCTATTTTGTTACCTCCCCATGCTTTGTGGTGTGCATTGAAGTCACCCACTATTATAGTTTTGACCTGTATTCTTTCTCTAATTACTTTGATATCCTTTTCTAGTATGTCGCCGCTGGGGCAGCATATGTTAATTATTTTCAGTGCTTCTCTGTCACTATTTATAGTTACACTTATTCCTTCAAAGTTTTCTGAATTGAAAGTTTTCAAGTCTGTTATATGGTATATTTTATGAACCAAGATTGCTACTCCTCCCCCTTTATTGACTCGTCTGTCATTTCTAAGAGTGATGTATGCTGGGTTGTTAAATCTGTTTGTGGGATTGAGGTGTGTTTCTTGAACAGCAAAAATTGCTTGCATATTTGTGTACTGCCCCAATAATGGAGCAAGGTTCTTTTTAGTACTACGGAAATCCCATTGTATTATTTGTATGTTCATGTTCTCCATGTCTTTTTTAGTTAATTTGGTGTAAGTTGTTTTTATTTGGTCTTAGCTGGGTTTTAAACTGTATTTCCTCTGGTGTTTGGCAGCTTATGCAATCTTTCCTTGACTTTTCTTGGCTTCTATTCTTACTATTTCTTCGATATCTTTTCTTATCAGCTGCCGCAGAATTAGTTTGAACTGGTCTAATGAATCAAGGAGCAGAGTTAGTTTGAACTGGTCTAATGAATCAAGGAACAGAGTTAGTTTGAACTGGTCTAATGAGTCAAGGAACAGAGTTAGTTTGAACTGGTCTAATGAATCAAGGAACAGAGTTAGTTTGAACTGGTCTAATGAATCAAGGAGCAGAGTTAGTTTGAACTGGTCTAATGAATCAAGGAACAGAGTTAGTTTGAACTGGTCTAATGAATCAAGGAACAGAGTTAGTTTGAACTGGTCTAATGAATCAAGGAACAGAGTTAGTTTGAACTGGTCTAATGAATCAAGGAACTGTCTGAATTCCTCAATGTTTTTATCAACTTGTTCTTTCCATGTTTCCTTTTGGTTCTGGACTTGAAATATTTTATTTTGTTCTTGTACTTTTTCTTGGCTTTTAATTTGTATTCTTGATCTGTTTCTCTCTATCAGCTCTTCTTGTTCTGCTTTTTGTTCAGTTATTTTGGTGATATCTTGTTTAATTTCTTGTTGGGCTTTTTTGATGCATTCTAACATTTCGTCTGCTTTTTTAATTGCCCTTTCTATCTCTCTTGTGTTTTTTCCCTTCTGCTGTGTTGATGTAGCTTCCCTTGTTGCCTTTGTGTGCATAGATGACCTTATTTGATGTGGGGCATTTTGTGGGTCTATTTGAGAGTTTAAGGGGGTTCTTTCTGCCTTCTGTTGTTCTAGTGCAATTGTAAATGGTATATTTTGTTCTGCCGACTGCTTCAGTGCTCTTTTGGCTGCTTGGTAAACTGGGCAACCAAAATATCTTGCGCAGTGATTGCCCTGACAATTTGCACATTTTCTGTTCCTGTTGGCACTTTTGTAGTTAGTGTCTTCCTTGGCTTTTATACATTGGTCATGAGTATTTTCCTGCACAGTATCTGCAGATGGGGTATCTTCTACAAGTGGAACCTGTATGTCCAATTAATTGACATTTTGAGCATTGAATAGCAGGGGGGGGGGGGAGAAGAAGAGGAGGAGAAGGTTGGGGGGGGGGGGGTAGAGCTATGTGTGTTTTGTCATTGATCTTCAGATGTTTAGGAATTTCTTTACCCTCTATAGCAGTGTTTCTCAACCCTGATAGTAGCAACGCCCCCTTTTGACAACTAATATTTTAAAAAGCCCCCCACCCTTTTAGCACCCCCTTACTCTTTATCGTGCATACACAAACACACACACATATAATCCACCATACTTTTAAAAAAGCAATGCAGTTAATGAGTTATCTTTTCTTATAATATAAAGAAAGAGAGAAAGCACATTTATAAAAGCATAGTTATATTAAATATGTGTTTAAGTACGGAATTATATACACTGCAAGTTCATTATCCTTGAATTACAAATTGGCAGAGCAAATGATATAAAATTAGTTCTTACAACTCTATAACTATCATAATCATATCATTTTAATAGCGCCTAAATGACTGCATATATATCTTCAAATCTGAATATTTAAGCCTCTCCTTATGTAACCACTTTAAACATGAAGAAATTTAAAAAAATTATTAGTTGATAATAATGATATAAATGTCCTTGCTTGTTCCGCCATCTGGTATTACTATGCATCCTAGGTAAGTAAATGTGTCTGTCTGTTCTAACTTCTGGTTCCTTATTGTTATAATAATAGAACCTTCAGTCATAAATGACTATGGGAATGCGCCCCTGAGGTGGCAGCCCTCAGCTGCTTATTTTCCTGGTGCTCCTTTCGACGTTTTCTTCCCTCCTCTGCTTGTTGTGTGAGCCTCTCTTCTCCCAATCTCAGGTGGCGCCGTAAATAGCATTGTCACTTAGTGCGATCGGCAGCTTCATCCTCCCATGTTGCTGGATCCATGTCCAGTGCCCTCATATCTCTCTTGCACACATCTTTGAACCTCAGCTGTGGTCACCCAACTGTTCTCTTGCCATCTGCTAATTGTCCGTAGAAGATGAAGCTTTAGTGTCCTCTCCAGGGCGCGAGCTTGGGCACAGTTATATGGAGATCAAGCTGTTGCCCATGCAGCATGTTCCCCCTCTCCACACAGCTGGTAGATTCACAGGAACGGCAGTAGCTGATACAGTTCGGTACCAGCCACGTCGCAGGAGTTGACAGCATAATGTTATTGGTTCAGTATTGCCCACATTATGCAAAGAATGAACCAGTTAGGGCACTATACGAAGGATGGCCACTGACCGAGCAAAGTGGAATCAATTTGTTGTTGCCCTACAAGACGCCACCAGGCATAATGGCCACTGACTGCTTTGACAGTCGGCGGCTAAGGATCAAAGAAGAAGAAGAAGATTGCCCACATTGAGTGTCATGGCCTCTGTCTTTTTCAGACTGATGTTCAGATCAACCTGCTGGCTATACTTATTCAGTCTATCGGTTTTTTCTTGGATGTGTTGATGTGAATGTGCGAGTAGTGCAATGTCATCTGCATATTCCAGGTCTTCCAGTGTAGAAAACGTCCTTCTAATTCCTCTTGGTCTGTCCTCTGTTGTCTGGTGCATCATGCAATCTATGGCTGTCAAAAATTATGTTGTTGATAAGGAGCATGCCTGTCGCTCTCCTGTTTTCACTTCGAAAGTTAGGTTACTCAATCCAACACTGCATGTAAAGTTAAAATAGAGGCTTTTTATTACGAAAACAATGCAGCTGGGAATTCCATAAACCCTCAGTATTTTCCATAGGCTGTCCCTGTGTATGCTGTCAAAAGCCTTTTCAAAATCAACAAAGTTAATGTATATCTTTCTCTGCCATTCTGAGCACTGCTCTATAATGTTCCTGTGGTTGAATATATGATCTGCACATCTTCTGTTCTGTCTAAAATCCTCTTGTTCTTTCCTCAGTTTATGGTCAACTGCTTTTGAAATTCTTTGGATGATTATCCTGCCTAGTATTTTACTGGGAACTGAGACGAGAATAATTCCTCTCCAGTTGTTGCAGTAGTCAGCCCTATGCACAACCATATTAACTCATTCCGTCCAAACTGGTGCGTGGCGCGCCAGATAGGCGTTCTGATCGGACCATGGCGCGCCAATGTGATATATGTCGAATTAGAACGGAAAGTTATAAAATACCGAGCAACTAGCCAGTATTTAAATCATTTCATTACATTTGGCACGTTTGTGGACGTTTGTGAGCAGAAAAAAAAATCTGTGAAGCTAAAATTGTGTGTTTTATATCCATTTCCATCAAGACGCAGCAATAGAGACCGCAGTCAGCGACTCATAGCTTGACTGCCTGCGTCAGGACCAGCGAATCAGAGCTGGTCAAGACCGCACTCCACCTCCACATGGTGGTCCTGGAAACAGTCTGCAGCTGTGCAGTCTGGCTGAGCGAGTGTGGATCGAAATGGGAAGGCAAACCCAGTCCTAAAAAATGCCGTGCAGAAGTCGGATGTGTCGACCGA
Organism: Oreohelix idahoensis; assembly: GCA_024509875.1. NCBI lineage: Eukaryota > Metazoa > Mollusca > Gastropoda > Stylommatophora > Oreohelicidae > Oreohelix > Oreohelix idahoensis. The sequence continues at coordinate 141,427 of JAMPIV010018870.1, read as the reverse complement.
AAGGTGCAGATATCACAGCTTAGGCGTAAACAGACACAACGCAACCACCGTCCTTTTCAGGACGAACGAGGAAGAAGAAGAAGAATATCCATTTCTAATCCTTTGTTTACAAACAAAATGGATCGATGTGGTTTTGAGAAAAAAAACATAAATATTACACCCATGAAGTGATAGTGATAAAAGTTTCTAGATATGTTTCAAACTAAATGTGCACTGATATTCTGAATATTTTATTGTCATACATTAATTGGGAACTGAAAAATTTAAGTTTAAGTATACAATTTTATTTAATTTTTTAAACATTTTTTTTCCGTCCATGGCGCGTGGCGCGCCAGTGTGATATATGTCGAATTAGAAAGGAAAGTTATAATATACCTAGCAACTAGCCAGTTTTTAAATGATTTCATTACATCTGGCACATGTTTGTGAGCGGAAAAAAATCTGTGAAGCTAAAATTGTGTTTTATATCCATTTCTAATCCTATGTTTACAAACAAAATTGATCGATGTGGTTTTGAAAAAAAATCATAAAAATTACATCCCTGAAGTGATAGTGATAAAGGTTTCCAGATATGTTTCAAACTAAATGTGCACTGATATTCTTAATATTTTATTGCCATACATTAATTGGGAGCTGAAATATTTAAGTTTAAGTATACAATTTTATTTAATTTTTTAAACTTTTTTTTAAAAATGTCTACACTTCACAAGACATAACACACACCTATTCATATCAATTAATTATATGAAGCAATTCATAAGATTCTCCAGTCAATTTCACACATTTAAATATATAACACAAGTACCTACTGAACTTATGCATTTGTCCACTGTCTGTTTTTAAAACCTCACCTGTCTGAAAAAAATTGCATCAATTTTCAGGCCTGGGAAAAACCCAAAAACAGCCTGGGAGGGAAAGAGTTAAGTCGCTTTTTAAGTCATGCCTGAGAGAGAGCAGTTCCCTTTCTCTATGTGCTTTTCAGTGTCCATCTACCTCTCTAACCCTGTATGTTCCAGAACAATGACTGCCTAGTGATGCTATCAGCAGGCTTCCTCAATGTATATCACCAGGGCTTGAGAGGGCAGCAAAGAAAAGAACACTGCATCCTATCGTGCATGTCAAAGGAGTTGATTATGGAAGGGTTGGTTACTCCATCGTGTAAAAACGTTAAACAAAACACTTCAAAAACAACATGGTTAATATGAGAGTACAAAAAATGTAGGTAAAGTATCCTGTTACACGCCCATTGAGGCATATTGGGAATACCTTCCACATATTCTGCCCACTGCTTTTAGAGCACTGGCCTTTTGATATAATTATTTGTTCCTCCAACTCTTTGTCTTGTCTCCACTGCTGCCAAGATATATGTATGATTCTACATGCTGCAAGGATGCAATTTCCAGTGCTACCTGGCTATTGCATTCATTTTCCTTCCCTATATGATGCATATCATCAGCTATCTAGGCGAGACTATGTCACCATTTTTCGGCCCATGCACTGGACACAACAGATTGAGATCCCATCTATACCACAAGTACAGAATAGGTGCAACAGATCTGTGGCACCAGCCCAATGACAGCCGAACACCTTCTGAAGTCCTGCCCAACATACAGCAATGGAGTAGCACATAGCAACAACCTACTTCAGTTCCCAAAGACTGTTTGGAGATGTCACGAGCCTTGAGTTGACAACTGCCTTATTCGAGTCATTAATGTGGAAGTCTGAAGACAAACGAGGATGTCCCTCTATTAAGAACTCTCATTCTGTTCCCCCCCCCCCCCCCCACATCTAACTTGCCCTGCACAAATTTTGCAGAAATAGTGGTACAGTGTTTGTTAACTAAAATGTGATGAGTAAACAACATACACATATGGAGCTCAAAAGAAATCAAGTCAGACCCAAAAATCAAAACCTTCAAATTGAAATATCAAGTCAGTCCTGTTGTATGGCTCTGAAACATGAACAACAAAAACAACAAGCAAAAAGCTACAGACTTTCATAAATGGGTACTTGTGTACATTAGAAGGATTGAAGTGGTATAAGATTACTAATGTGGAACTGATAAAAACCAGACAAGTGCCAGTGGAACAAGAGATAAGATGACACTGGAGATGGATAGGTCACACACCGAGATGAAATCTTTTGACATCATTATCAGGCAGTCCTTGTTCTGTAATCCCTAAGGTGAGAGAGGGAGACCTAGGAACACATGAAAAAGACACAAATGACATAAAACTAAAACATCCCATACAAGTCCACTGCAGCTATCAATTCTCAAAACACGTGGCAACATTAGTAATACAGTTTATTAGTATACACCAAACCACTGAAATAATTTAGTTAATATAAATGTTCACAATTAACAAAAACTAATAAATGACACAAACTTTGGTCATACACAAATTCAAAATAAAATGAACAGCAACAAAGTATAAAGCATCAACCATTATTAATGGCATTAACTGTACAGCAGTGCTTCTTAAATGTGGGTATGAATTCTGACATGATAGCTTGGAAGGCATATCAACATAGAGAATGAATTGTGTGCCAAATATAACACCGACAATGTGAATTCAGTGAAAAAAAATATATATATAGTCCACTGAAAGCCAATGACCCATTAGGTTGTCCACTGAAGGCCAAGGACTCCTTAGAAAGAATGTACATATACACAATGACATTTTTGGCATACCAGTAATACATTTTATTACAAAGAAAAAATTGTTAATCTTACATACAGTCATACTGAAATACAATAACGATCTGTAAAAAGAAGAAATTTACTTACATGCAAAAATCTATCATAATTTTCCAGAGTAAAATTAAATTAAGAAATTTTAAGGATATGCACAGCCTAACCGAACCCCCTCCCCCCAACTATGGGCTCTGTGAATCACCAGTTAAGAAACCCCAGTATAACCATAATTTACAGTTACCCATCACCCTAAACAAAATCAGATTAACAAGTTTTAAAACACAAAAGGTCAAAGTTAACCCATAGCAGATACAGCTGTAGGGGAGTGGAGTGTTAGAGACTTAACCATACTAGGTCCAGCTCTTTGAATTTAGCTGACCAGTTCCTGTCCCTGCTGCCTTTACCTTCCATAAATCAAGAGCACATTGTGGTACTCATTTACAGCTGGGTAGATGAGCATGATGATACCTGTTTAGAACATTGTACCTTTGCAGCCAGAAAGAGTTGAGTGTAGAGGAAAACAGTGCCGTAAGTGGGAAGTTAACATCTAGCAATAGACAGGAAAGAGTATCAGAGTGCACCATCAAGACAAGAGGCAGAAGATGGAGATCTATTCAATGCTAAGATGGCAGTTGATAGATCAAATTGGATACCATCAAGGGAAAAAATGCCACACACTTCTGCATATTATAAAATGGATTATTTGTTTCATCTGCTTAAAATGTTCAACAAAAAACATGACTTAAAACAAACATTTAAAAAATAGCAGACAAAATACAGCCTGAGAGTACTTTGCAATTCAACTGTGTCTTAATACAGTGTTGTGTCTTTCAGGTCTCAGTCAGTTAGTCTAGGAATGAGAAATTTAATTTAATATTACAGTTTGTGAAAGGAAATACATGGATTGACCATGTACAGACCTACTAGTTAATAAAGAAACACTTGGTACAAAAGCACATATTCTAGTGAGAACTGTGATCAGCAGATGTAGTATCCATGTTGCATGAATTCACTTGGAAATGAAAACAGCTCACAATATACTGACAGTTAAAAATGAGACATGAGATAAATTGATGGAGTTTTTTAAAACATACAGCCCCAACTGAGTAGCACTCAAGTGCCCTTCATTCTTATTAGATTTTTATCAAGTCTGAAACTGGACAGTTTGTTTTGCCTGAATGTTAAATACAAAACATACACAAAATTAGCTCAGCAGTTCTTAAGTTGTATTTTGTGATATATACTTGTATTTAGGAACGTATTTGCAATTTCAAAAGGTTTAAAAATAGAGATGACAAAACTATTTCTTAGTTAAATGCTAGCTTTTTTTGTATGTATCATGGTGTCCCACCACCATCACATTATCTTTGATAATTTGATATTCAGCACCATGTTAACAAACAGAGGCACAACAGGCCAATCACCTGTTTGCTTTAAATCATGATTACGCGAACTACAAGAGAGAAAACCGGACTGATTCTAAAGGCGACGAACTGGAACGGACTACGGACTACGACTTATGGAACTTGGAATACAAGAAGTATAAATGGGAAGGAAGAGGAGCTGGTGGAAGAGATGAGGAAAGCAAAACTAGAAATCCTGGCTATAACGGAAACGAAGAAAAAAGGACAAGGAGTCATGGATCTCGATGGCAACACGTTGCTCTACAGTGGTGTACCCATATCTGAAAGAGCTAAAGGGGGCGTGGGTTGCATTGTGGCCCAAAATCAAAAAGATAGTATCAAGGGATGGAACTTTGTCTCGGAGCGCATTATGGTTGTAAAACTAAAAGAAGGAGAAACCATAGTCAACCTGGTCATAGTGTATGGGCCAAATGAGGATGAGAGAGCAGAGGTCAAGGAGGAATTCTTCGAGCTGCTTCAAAGGACAGTGGATGACTGCCTAGATGAAGTTATTATGCTCGGAGATTTTAATGCCAGAGTTGGAAATGACCATGCTAGATGGGGTGGAGTTATCGGAAGATATGGAGAAGATACTCTCAATGACAATGGAAAGCGACTCCTTAGATTCTGCAGTGAGCAGAATCTGATCATTACAAACACAAAGTTCCCCCATAAGCGCATACATGCATACACTAGATGTGAACCAACCAAGAATGAGAAGTCAGTGATCGACTATGCCATTGTTCGGAGAAGCTCATTCAGATATGTCCGAGATGCAAGAGTCTGGAGGGGGCCAGAGATTGGAAGTGATCACTACCTGCTAACAATCAAACGAACAACTGAAAGAGTTGCTCAGCCTAGGAACTGCCCAACATCACGCAAGAAACCAAGTAAACGAGCAGGAGAAATGAGCATTAGGACCTACAAGCTGAGAGAGCCAGAAATTAAGACCAGATATCAGGGGCTTATTGCTACAGCAGTGAGCAACACAGAAGAACGACCTGATGACTTGGAAACCCTCTGGAATAAATTCAAGGATATCATAAAGACAGCTGCTGCAGAAGCATGCGGTGAAGTCCGACTTGGGAACCAGAGAAAGAGGACACCTTGGTGGACAGAGGAAGTCAAAGAGAAAATAAGAGAGAAGAAAATGGCATGGAAACAATACTTAGGAGCTAAAAAACACAACAGGACAAATGGAAAAATATAGAGAATATGTGACACTCAGAACAGAAGCAAAGAACAAAGTGCTAGCAGCAAAACAGAAGTCCTGGGAAGAATTTGGAGAAAAGCTAGAAAAAGATGCACAAGAAAACCAGAAATTGTTCTATAAGACCCTAAAGAACATGAGGAAGAAAAACAATGCCCTCTCAAATTTATAAAGGACAAGCAAGGCAAATTGCTTACTGCCCCGAAGGAAGTAATGGAAAGATGGAAAGAATATTTCTCAGAACTCCTGGATGGTGAGCATGATGAAGCATCAGAAATGATAACCACTAGCACAGAAGAGAAAACCAATGATGGTGAAGATGACATAAAGATGGAAGAACTGAGGGCAGCACTGGAGAAAATCAAGATGGGCAAAGCAGCAGGGCATGATGGTATAACACCAGAAATGGTTAAGTACATGGGAGCATCAGGCGACCTATTACTCTTAAAGGTCCTACAGGCAGCATGGTGCAACAAGACCATACCAAAGGATTGGGAGATTGCCATCATAACACCAATTTTCAAAAAGGGTGACAATCGACAATGTGGAAACCATAGAGGCATATCCCTTCTCAGTGTCCCTGGTAAAATCTACTCTAGAATCCTAGAGCAGAGACTCCGACGCCTAGCTGAGCCACAATTGGATGAGGTCCAGTGCGGATTCCGAGCAAACCGAAGTACTCAAGACCTAATCTTCACACTCAGACAGCTGAGTGAAAAGGCCCTTGAGTATAAGAGTGAGATCCATCTTTGTTTCATAGATCTGGAAAAGGCGTTTGACAGGGTCCCCTGGAGCAAACTTTGGGACTGTTTGGCAAGGAAGAATATTCCAGCACCTCTGATTCATGCTATACAGAGCTTCTACAAGTCTTGCAGAAATTATGTGAGGACAGCAAACCATAAGTCAGAAGAGTTCAGGACCACCACTGGTGTAAGACAAGGTGATATCCTATCACCTTACCTCTTCATACTCCTTATGGACGATGTCATCAAGGCATGTAAGGAGAGAACAAGAAAGTATTCAGTGGGGTACTGGAAGATGAGACAGGTCTATATTTCGGAGATGGCATTTGCTGATGATGTTGCCCTGATTGCTAAATCAGAGGCACATCTCCAATCCAACCTGCAAGTCTGGAAGGAAGAGCTGGAGAAGAGAGGGATGGTCATAAGCAGCTCTAAAACAAAATCCATGATGATATCACGAGAAGAAAGAAAACATCAGATTAAGTTGGGAGAACAGGTCCTGGAGCAGGTCGACCACTTTAAATATCTCGGAGCTATTATAGACCGAAAGGGAGGCATCAAAGAAGAGTTGGCCACTCGAAAAGCAGCGGCTGGGAGACTTTTTCAGGCCATAAATCGTGGATTCCTCAGCAAGAAAGAGGTTGGTAAGAAAACGAAGATGGCTGTATACCGCTCCACCTATGTCCCAGTCTTGACATATGGATGCGAGTCGTGGGCAATGACTACAACCCACAAAAGCCAGATCCAAACCTCAGAAATGAGGTATCTGAGGAAAGTGGTTGAAGTAACAAGAAGAGACATGGTCCGCAACCAGACGATCCGTCAAGGCCTAAAATCCCATCCGCTGCAGACCCAAATAGAACAGTCCCAACTAAGATGGTTTGGCCATGTCTGCAGAATGGGAGAAGATCGGCTACCACGACAAGCATGGGAAACAAAGAGCCAGGGATCCAGACCTCCAGGACGACCCAGAGTCCGCTGGGAGGACAACATTAGACAATCTTTGAAGGACCGAGGACTAGAATGGAACCAGGCCAGGAAGAAGACAGCTGATAGAATGGTCTGGCGCTCTCTCTTCCAAACCTCTACACCTCACGGTAGAAGGGGAACGACTAAGTAAGTAAGTAAGTTAACAAACAGATACATATTAGTATTAGCACCATATAACATATATACAGTATTTTATCAGTGCCACTGTTACACTCATCAGTAGCTCCTATCTTTAATTTTTGTTGAGGTGGTAATATGTACCATTTTGTGTGTGTACACATGTATATGTATTTATTTATTTATTTTTAGAGAGATAGACAGAAGGAGCGAAACCAAAAAAAGCACTTTGAGATGGGAACTGGAGGCAGACATGAAAGAGTTATGGCAAGACGTTTAACAGATGACACAGGAAGTAAAGGCTTGACACACATTTGTTGTGGTCCCACTGCTCCTTAGGGAACTGAAAAATAATTTATTCATAACCCTCCACTCCCAAAGGAGCATAGGCCTTCAACAAACACATGCCAAGTCCTCCTGTCACGTGCCATTATCTCAAGTTCTTTACACGTTATCCTCATCACTTTCACCTCTATTTCCAGCTCTCTTCTCTATGTGCTTCTTGGTCTACCTCTGCCTCTCTTGCCCTGGGGGTTCCAGAACAAGGACTGCCTTGTAATGCTATCAACAAGTTTCCTCACTGTGTGTCCTATCCATTGCCATCATCTTCTCCTCATCTCTTGTTCAACTGGCACTTGTCTGGTTCTTGTCATCAGTTCCACGTTGGTAACCTTGTCATACCATTTTAATCCTTCTATTCTATGCAAGCACCCATTTATGAAAGTCTCGCTTTTTGGTTGTTGTCTTTGTTGTTCTCCATGTTTCAGAGCCATACAATAGTACTGACTTCACATTTGAGTTGAAGATTCTTTATTTCGTGTTGGATCCAATTTCTCTTGATCTCCATATATTTCCCAATGCAATGAAAGCTCCTCTTGCTTTTTGTATTCTTATTTTGATATCACTGTCTGTCCTTCCAACTTTGTCTATATTGCTGCCAAGATATGTGTACGATTCTACATCTTGTAGTGGTGTTATTTTAAGTTCAACTCTGTTTTCGTTAGCTGCATTTATTCTCATTATTTTTGTCTTTTCCCTGTGTATTTTCAGACCCAATTGCTAAGATCTCTCATGAAGCTTTTTCAATTTGTCCTGTATCTGATTACGGTTATGGGACAGAAGAGCCAAGTCATCAGCAAAATCCAGATTGTCCAACTGCTTTGTCAGAGTCCACTGGATTCTATTTCTGTTGTAGCACACATAAAACATTTATAGCAATTTTCTTTTTAATGGCACAATTTGAGCACCACCCATGTGTTACCGGGGCCCAAAAGGGGAGCAAAGAATAGTAACACTGTTCCCTGCCAAGCATGTCATAGAAAGCCACTAAGGAGGTTGGGCATGGGGCTGGTTACCCCATCCAGTAAAAAATTTAAAATACAAAAAACTTCAACAAACATGGACAAGTCAATTAAGGAAAATAAAACACAGCTATCCAAGACAGGGGAAGGTCCTCTCGCAGGGAGGCGTATGATGCAACACAGAGATAGCCGAAAGGGGTCTGTGTTACTGACAAACCTTCTGTCTTCTAGGAGAACTTCCAGATTTGGCACCTGGAATGTTCGGACATTAAATGAACAAGGGAAAGTGGCACAAGTAGCAGCAGAAATGAGGGAATATAAAATCGAGCTTCTGGGACTGTGTGAAACAAAGTGGAAGGGGGTAAACAAGAAGAAACTCATCACAGGTGAATTGATGCTGTCCTCAGGACATGAAGACAAAAGTTCACACCACAGTGAAGGGGTAGCTCTTATGTTATCTAAAGAAGCATAGAAAGCACTCATTGAATGGGAAGCCATTGCACCCAGAATAATAACAGCTACTTTTAAAATAGCTAAAAAGAAAATAAATGTAAATGTCATCCAATGTTATGCACCAACTATCACAAAGAAGAGTCTGTGAAAGAAGCATTTTATACTAGACTACAGGCAATTATGGAAAAAGTAAAAAGAAGAGACATCACAATTTTGATGGGTGACATGAATGCAAAGATAGGTACAGTCAACACTGGCTTTGAAGAAGTCATGGGAAAACATGGGCTAGGAATAATGAATGAAAATGGGGAACTATTCTCAACTTCTGTGCTTCAAATCAACTGGCTATATGCGGAAGTATGTTTCTACATAAGAGAATACACAAGGCAACATAGATATCACCAGACCATAGAACAGAAAATCAGATTGATCATATATGCATAAACAAGAAGTTTAGATCATCATTGCAGGATGTAAAGCTATATAGAAGAGCAGATGTGGCATCAGATCACCACCTTCTGATAGCCAGAGTAAAAATGAAACTCAAGAGATATGCTACAATGCAAAATTATAGACAACAATTTAATGTAGGACATCTAAGAAATCAAGAAACAAAAGACAAATTTGTGGTCACAATATCAAACAAATAACACATGCTTCAACAGCTGGAAGATGTAGAGATAACAGAAGAGTAATGGCAGCAAATCAAAACGGTATGGAATGAGACATGTGAAGAAATACTGGGGAAAAGGGAACGACAACAAAAAGCATGGATAACAACAGAAACCATCAATAAGATAAAAGACAGAAAAAACAAGAAAGCAAGTCAGCTCCAGGTCCTAATGGTGTTCCATATGTGGTGTATAAGAGATGCCCTGAAGTGCTCAAACGACTGCTCCGTTTACTAAAGAATGCGTGGAAAGCCCAGCTTGTAAGCAAGGAATGGAGAAAGGCGAACGGAGTCTACATCCCGAAGGAGCAAAATTCCACAGACATCAGTCAGTTCAGGCCAATCTCACTACTCAATGTGGAAGGGAAGATATTCTTCTCAGTGATGGCGAAAAGACTCACTACATACCTCCTGGCAAATGGGTACATTGACACTACCATTCAGAAAGGAGGTATCCCAGGTACACCAGGATGTCTAGAGCATGCCACAATGATCTGGGAAGCAATCCAAAAGGCAAAGTCTGACAGAACAAACCTCCATGTAATCTGGTTGGATCTAGCGAATGCTTATGGATCCGTTCCACACCAGATGTTGTGGCAGGCCCTAGAAATGTATCATGTTCCACAAGAGATTGCAGCAATGCTGAAGCTGTATTTCGCAGGGTTTGCTGTCAGATTTTCAACCAGAGAGTACACAACGAAGTGGATTGGCCTTGAAGTTGGAATTGCAATGGGGTGTACCATCTCTCCGATACTATTCGTGATGGCTATGCAGGTAATCCTCAATGCGGCCGAAGGAATGGCTATAGGTCCAAAGTTTGGGGGAATGTGTCACATGCCACCGCTCAAAGCATTCATGGATGACACAACAATTCTGACATCAGATGAACATCAGGCCCGGAGGATGTTAGAACGCCTGGATGAACTAGTCAGCTGGTGCAGAATGAGCTTCAAACCCAAGAAGTCGAGAAGCCTATCAGTCAGGAAAGGGAAGATAGCAGAAGACATATTCGTGGTTTCCAACCAAAGAATCCCTACTGTCATTGAGGAACCTGTTAAAAGTCTTGGCAGGGTGTACGATGCCTCATTAAAAGACTCGAAGGCAGTGCAACAGACAATAGAAATGGCAGACAGAGGGCTACAGATCATAGACCAAAGCAGACTCTTGGGAAAGTTCAAACTGTGGTGCCCCCAGTTCATGTTGATACCGAAATTGCTGTGGCCACTGCTTATATATGAAATAAGCACAAGTACAGTCGAAGCTATAGAGCAAAAGGTCAACAAGTTCATGAGAAAGTGGCTAGGGGTACCACCAGGTCTGTCAGATGTAGCACTGTACTGCAAAAAGTCAAAACTTCTGCTTCCTTTCAAGTCAGTTGTTGAAGAGTACAAAGTTGGAAAAGCAAGGCTAGCAATGATGCTACGCGAGTCCGCTGATGACGTGGTTAAGTCCATTCAGCCTACACTGAAAACGGGAAGGAAGTGGAGAGTGGAAGAAGCTGTTGATGCTGCCCAAGAGTCACTCAAACTGAGGGAGGTAATCGGATACACACAGACGAATAGACGGGGATTTGGTCATGGAGACATCCGCTGGTGGTCCAAGGCATCAAGCAGGGAGCGCAGAGACATGGTTGTTCATGAGATACGAGAGGCTGAGAATGATAAGAGGTTGCAAAAAGCAGTGCAGCAGGTCCAACAAGGCCAATGGACTACATGGGAAGGAGCCCTGCAGAGGTCCTTGACATGGAATGATATATGGCATATGGCACCTCTTAGGCTCAGCTTCGTGGTTAGATCAATGTATGACCTGCTGCCGTCGGCCACCAACCTTGTGAAATGGGGAAAGTCGGATGATGAGCAGTGCCCCCTGTGCCAGGGGAGGCAGACACTCGAACACGTGCTCTCAGCGTGTAAGGTGTCATTAGGGCAAGGGCGATACACCTGGCGCCATAACAAAGTGCTAAATGAGCTTGCTGCGACAATAGATCTAGCAAGGATGAAGGCGAACAGCAAACCCAGGCCGAGCACCGCAAATACATACTTTCTGAGGGCAAGAAAGTCAGCACACCCCAAACCGAGTAAACCAGGTAGCAGTTTACCATCTCTTCTTGATTGTGCAAACGACTGGGAGATGGCGGTAGACCTACCTGGACGAGGGGCATATCCAGAGAGTATCAGGAAATCGCGGAGACGGCCGGATATAGTGCTTCATTCTTCTTCAACGCTTCAGGTCATACTGATTGAACTGACCGTGCCATTTGAATCCAGATTAGACGAGCAACATTCGTTCAAAGCGGCCAAATATAGTGATCTGGCCGCGGATCTGAGACACGAGGGGTTCACTACAAGGGTCATGGCTGTTGAAGTGGGCGCAAGAGGGCTTGTGGCTGCATCAATGTATGATCTATTGAAACTGTTGGGGTTGAAGGGACAGGCGAGAACAAGGGCACTGAAGAGGCTTAGTGAAACTGCCGAAAAGGCATCAGGCTGGCTGTGGAACAACCGCAATGGGCAATGGAAATCGTGACAATAAACGCTGCGGTACAGAAAACACCAGGAATTTTTCTAAGTCCACAAAACGCTGAGTTTTGTGGTGTACTAGTGAGCGGGCTGTGACTGAGGGGCAACAGGCGATGTATATTATAGGAGGTGTCAGTGTCAGAATTTCAGTGGCTAGGCTCGGCGGCTTCGCGATGGTGTCTCAGTGTGTGCGACGGAACGAACGGAATAATTTGTCTTCTCTTTGTTACTTTCACAATTGCCTCCACGGCTGGCGGAGTTGTGGATTAAAGTTGCTACCATAAGTGAAATGGGTTCATTTTCGATACAAGACAACAGGAGGCTGAGACGCTTGGGAGTCATGACCCAAGTGGGCCCGCCCCCCTTAGAGTGTAAAGGAGTATACTGGGCCGAAACACTTGTCTGATGGGGGGACTTCTTCTGATGATCAGATTGCCTCCTGTTGTATCGCTCTGTAAAGAGTTTCCTATCATCATAAACACAAGCAAAACCAGAAGTTCCAAGGCCAAGGCTCAACAAGTGTACACAAAAGCAAACAAACATTCCAGCAGAGGCCATCAAAGCAGATATCGACACGGCTACAGAGATGTTATATAAATTACTTGATAAAGTCTGGGAAAAGGAAGAGATACCAGCAGAATGGAAGGAAGGATATCTGGTTAAGTTGCCTAAGAAGGGAAATTTACAAGAGTGCCCAAATTATAGAGGAATAATGTTACTATCAGTGCCAGGAAAAGTATTAAACAGGATTATCCTTGAGAGATTAAAAGAGTCCATAGACAAGAAACTGATAGATGATCAAGCAGGTTTTTGACAACACAGATCCTGTACAGACCAGATAGCCACTTTGAGAATAATAGTTGAACAAAGTCTGGAATGGAATTCACCACTATACATTGGATTTGTGGACTACAAAAAAGGCATTTGACAGTGTAGACAGAGAATTACTTTGGAAATTGATGAGGCATTATGGAGCTCCCCTAAAGATTATTAATTTAATAAAGAAAACATATGAAGACATGACATGCAGAGTTCTTCATGAAGGACAGCTTACAGAACCTTTTGGGATAAGAACAGGAGTGCGACAGGGATGCCTCTTGTCTCCATTTCTTTTTTTACTAGCAATAGACTGGGTTATGAGAACATCAACAACACCCAACAGAAATGGAATCCAGTGGACTCTGACTAAGTAGTTGGATGATCTGGATTTTGCTGATGAACTGGCTCTTCTGTCCCATAACCAGAATCAGATGCAGGACAAATTGAAAACACTCGATGAGAGATCACAGCAATTGGGTCTGAAAATACACAGGGAAAAGACAAAGATACTGAGAATAAATGCAGGTAATGATAACAGGGTTGAACTTAAAGAAGTACCGACACAAGATGTAGAATCGTAGACATATCTTGGCAGCAATATAGACAAAGTTGGAGGGACAGACAGTGATATTAAAATAAGAATACAAAAAGCAAGAGGAGCTTTCATTGCATTTGAAAAATATATGGAGATCAAGAGAAATCGGATCCAACACAAAAATAAGAATCTTCAACTCAAATGTGAAGTCAGTCCTACTGTATGGCACTGAGACATGGAGAACAACAAAGACAACAACCAAAAAGCTACAGACTTTCATAAATGGGTGCTTGCGTAGAATAGAGGGATTAAAATGGTATGACAAGGTTACCAACATGGAACTGATGACAAGAACTAGACAAGTGCCAGTGGAACAAGAGATGAGAAGACGACGATGGTGATGGATAGGACACACACTGAGGCAACCTGTTGATAGCATTACAAGGCAGTCCTTGTTCTGGAACCCCAGGGCAAGAGAGGCAGAGGTAGACCAAGAAGTACATGGAGAAGTGAGCTGGAAACAGAGGTGAAAATGATGAGGAGAACATGGAAAGAACTTGAGATAATGGCACGTGACAGGAGGACTTGGCATATGTTTGTTGAAGGCCTATGCTCCTTTGGGAGTGGAGGGTTATGAAAGAATGTCTTGTTGTGTGCTGTTTTAGAATAAAGACTTGAAAAAAACATAACACCACAAACATCACTTTTACAAAGTCCCTCTCGTGTGTGCCTTCTTTTGTGTAATTGTAGAATATGGACTTGAGAAAACCTATACCTAATACAACAAACATCACATTTATAGATCTCTCCAATGTGTTTCAACATGTGCCTCTTTATTTGAGTAGCCTGAGAAAACATATCACCACAAAGATCACACCTATATGGCTTTTCCCCTGTATGCCTTCTTAGAGTAGTGTATTCAAAAAAACTCAAACTTATAAGGTTTCTGTGTCCTTTTGTGTCTCTTTACTTACTTAGTCATTCCCCTTCTACCGTGAGGTGTAGAGGTTTGGAAGAGAGAGTGCCAGACTATGCTATTGGCTGTCTTCCTCCTGGCTTGGTTCCATTCTAGCCCTTGGTCCTTCAAAGATTGTCTATTGTAGTCTTCCCAGTGGACTCTGGGTCATCCTGGCAGTCTGGATCCCTGGCTCTTTGTTTCCCATGCTTGTCATGGTAGCTGATCTTCTCCCATTCTGCAGACATGGTCAAATCATCTTAGTTGGGACTCTTCTATTTGGGTCTGCAGGGGGTGGGATTTTAGGCCATGACGTATCGTCTGGTTGCGGACCATGTCTCTTCTTGTTACTTCAACCACCTTCCTCAGATACCTCATTTCTGAGGTTTGGATCTGGCTTTTGTAGATTGTAGTCATTGCCCATGACTCGCATCCATATGTCAAGACTGGGACATAGGTGGAGCGGTATACAGACATCTTTGTTTTCTTACCAACCTCTCTCTTCATAAGGAATCCTCAATTTATGGCCTGAAAAAGTCTCCCAGCTGCTGCTTTTTGAGTGGCCAACTCTTCATTGATGCCTCCCTGTCGGTCTATAATAGCTCCGACCTGCTCCAGGACCTGTTCTCCCAACTTAATCTGATGTCTTCTTTCTTCTCGTGATATAACCATGGATTTTGTTTTAGAGCTGCTTATGACCATCCCTCTCTTTTCCAGCTCTTGCTTCCAGACTTGCAGGTTGGATTGAAGATGTGCCTCTGATTTAGCAATCAGGGCAACATTATCAGCAAATGCCAGCTCTGAATTTCAGACCTGTCTCATCTTCCAGTACCCCACTGAATACTTTCCTGTTCTCTTTCTACATGCCTTGACGACATCATCCATGAGGAGTATGAAAAGATAAGGTGACAGGATATCACCTAGTCTTACACCAGTGGTGGTCCTGAACTCTTCTGATTTATGGTTTGCTGTTGGACCTCATCTAAATGTGGCTCAACTAGGGCATCTGATTCTCTGCTCTACGATTCTAGAGCAGATTTTGCCAAGGACACTGAGAAGGGATATGCCTCTATGGTTTCCATACTGTCGATTGTCACCCTTTTTGAAAATCGGTGTTATGATGGCAATCTCCCAGTCCTTTGGTATGGTCTTGTTGCACCATGCTGCCTGTAGGACCCTTAAGAGTAATAGGTCGCCTGATGCTCCCATGTACTTAACCATTTCTGGTGTTATACCATCATGCCCTGCTGCTTTGCCCATCTTAATTTTCTCCAGTGCTGCCTTCAGTTCTTCCATCTTTATGTCATCTTCATCACCATTTGTTTCATCTTCTGTGCTAGTGGTTATCATTTCTGATGCTTGACCTTGCTCACCATCAAGGAGTTCTGAGAAATATTCTTTCCATCTTTCCATTACTTCCTTTGGGGCAGTAAGCATTTTGCCTTGCGTGTCCTTTATAAATTTGAGAGGGCATTGTTTTTCCTTCCTCATGTTCTTTAGGGTCTTTTAGA
This sequence comes from Oreohelix idahoensis, assembly GCA_024509875.1. Taxonomy (NCBI): domain Eukaryota; kingdom Metazoa; phylum Mollusca; class Gastropoda; order Stylommatophora; family Oreohelicidae; genus Oreohelix; species Oreohelix idahoensis. Next base: position 125,506 of record JAMPIV010018870.1, on the reverse strand, counting down.
AATATTTTTGGTTTTCTTGCACATCTTTTTCTAGCTTTTCTCCAAATTCTTCCTAGGACTTCTGTTTTGCTGCCAGCACCTTGTTCTTTGATTTTGTTAGTATCACATATTCTCTATATTTTTCTTATGTCCTGCTGTATTTTTAGCTCCAAAGTATTGCTTCCATGCCTTTTTCTTCTCTCTTATTTTCTCTTTGACTTCCTATGTTCACCAAGGTATCCTCTTTCTCTTGTTTTCAAGTCGGACCACCACATGCTTCTGCAGCAGCTGTCTTTATGATGTCCTTGAAGTTAAGCAAGAGGATTTCCAAGTCATCAGGTTGTTCTTGTGTGTTTCTCACCACTGTAGCAATTAGCCCCTGATATCTGGTCCTAATTTATGGCTCTCTCAGCTTGTAGGTCTTAATGCTCATTTCTCCCATTCATTTACTTAGTTTCTTGCATGATGTTGGGCAGTTCCTAGGCTGAGAAACTCTTTCAGTTGTTCTTTTGATTGTAAGCAGGTATAGATCACTTACAATCTCCGGCCCCCTCCAGACTCTTGCATCCCGGACATATTTGAATGAGCTCCTCCTAACAATGGCATAGTCTATCACTGACTTCTCATTCTTTGTTGGTTCACATCTAGTATATGCATGTATGCGCTTATGGAGGAACTTTGTGTTTGTAATGATCAGATTCAGCTGAGTGCAGAATCTAAGGAGTTGCTTTCCATTGTCATTGAGAGTATCTTCTCCATATCTTCAGCTAACTCCACCCCAACTAGCATGGTCATTTCCAACCCTGGCATTGAAATCTCCGAGCATGATAATTTCATCTAGGCTGTCATCCACTGTCCTTTGAAGCAGCTTGAAGAATTCCTCCTTGATCTCTGCTCTCTCATCCTCATTTGGAGCATACACTATGACAAGGTTGACTATGGTTTCTCATTCTTTTAGTTTTACAACCATAATGTGCTCCGAGACAAAGTTCCATCCCTTGATACTAAGTTTTTTGCTACACAGAGCAGCATGTTGCCATCAAGATCCATGACTCCTTGTCCCTTTTTCTTTGTTTCCATTATAGCCAGGATTTCTAGTTTTGCTTTCCTCATCTCTTCCACCAGCTCATGTTCTTTCCCATTTACACTTCTTGTGTTCCAATTTCCATAAGTCATAGTCCGTAGTCCGTTCCAGTTTGCAGTTTGTCACCTTTAGAATCAGTCCAGTTTTCTCTCTTGTAGTTTGCGTAATCGTGGTTTAAAGCAAACAGGTGATTGGCCTGTTGTGCCTTTGCATGGTGGAGGGGCTGCCTCCATGCAGGCCGCCCTCCTTATTCAGCTGGGCTTGGGACCGGCCTAAGATGTGTCTCTTTGAAGCCCCACTGTGAGAAAATAATGCTCCACAAACATCACACGTAAGGTTTCTCTCCTGTGTGTGTCCTTTTATGACTCTTTAAATGATCATTTTGAGAAAATTCTGCTCCACAAACATCACAAATAAGGATTCTCTCCTGTTTGGGTCCTTTTGTGTGTCTTCAAATGATTATTTCGAGAAAAGTCTGCTCCACAAACATCACACTTATAAGGTTTCTCTCCTGTGTGTGTGTCCTTTTGCGACTCTTTAAATGATCATTTTGAGAAAATTCTACTCCACAAATATCACGCTTATAAGGTTTCTTTCCTCTGTGTGTCCTTTTGTGACTCTTTAAAGCACCACTATGAGAAAATTCTGCTCCACAAACATCACACAAAAGGTTTTTCTCCTGCAAGGACAGAAAGAGTGAGCCTATCGCCAACACAGTTTCAAGCTTTGTCAAAAATAACGCCAGACAAACACTGAGGTCGCCTTAAATATAAAATTTCAAATCCAACGTGGAGGTCGCCAGTAACACTGTCCATTAACAACAAAATTGATAAACAACATCGAGCGAAAGCAATTTTGAACCGTCATGGTCACCTACGGCAGCGAGCACGGTGCTTGAAGATGACAAAGGTTTACATTCCTCGATCTGTTAATAAATAAAGACAATTTTCAAAACTTACACATGGTTTCCCAGCATGCGAAAAAATATAGTAGTTGCCAATGTTGCCACTTTTTTAAATTTGAGTAAAATAGATTGCTTTAAAAAAATTGCACAATTTGCCTTTAAAAAATAAGTGTACTCTGTTTAAGTGAAGTGCTGTGTTGATGAGATATAAGCCCAGAAAATGACTACAATCTTCCACCAGGTAGCCATGAAATATCTTTGTAAAGGACTGTAGGTTTTTGTCTCTTCTTGATGTTGTTTGTTTGTTTGTTTGTTTTTTTTATTTTTTTTTTTAAATTTTATTTATTTAACGTTTGAGCATAATTGTGATTGTCCCTATTTGACAAATATGATGCCACTTGCTCATATTGGCAGTTGTTCATATTATTTGGCATTGAAAACAATATATATCCCAATTATAACCCATTAGAGGTCGAATGGGATATGTTTATTCATTAATTTAAAAAAAGGTTGATTTTATGAATAGCGTAATACGGCACGTTAGTTTAAAACAAATTACGTTAACAGTAACATAGTTTGGAATCAAAAGGTACAGTTTTCCAATAATGTTGTTTTTTCCTGACAATAAAAATCTGTTGCATAATTGATAACTTGTTTTTTTTTTTTACTGCATTTAACGTGTCACTTTGTAAAACAGTTTTGTAAAATGCACCCAGCTGCCTCGGTAAATGTGTTAACATCTTCCATCAAATTTCGGGGGGAAAAATGTACGGTAGCGACAGTTATGTATCTGTCGCCAAGTGGGTCTGTTTCTGACAACTGGTGCGAACAAGTTCTTCGAAAATGAACGTGTCCAGAGTAGTATATTGATTTATACACGCTTATTAAACAGAACAGTCAGACTTCAATTATTTTTTTTGTAACACTACCCACATTAAGGATGTCAGAAATAGTAATGGTCTGTGCTGCAGAGGCGTACTAACAGGGTTCGACGGGACGGTCCGTCCAGGGTGAAAGCCTGGAAGGGGTTACCATCTGACACTATTATGATAGTAGGCTTACTTACTGTTAAAAATATACTTGCAAGTGTTTACCTTTATGGTGGTGGGTGCGAACGAACGAACGAACTTTATTTTCAAAGGGTTAAGAATTGGGCACGCAGGCCCGACTGACATTCTGCCCTTCCTCTCTCTCTCATCATATATACTATATTCTTTCATCCTCACATTTACTATAAGCATAATTAAGGCATTTATCATTATAAAAGTAATATTACATTTGCAATAATTATCATAATTAAAGTACGTTTTTAACATTAAAAAAGAATAATAATAATAATAATGAATGTAAAAATAAAATAAATAAAAATAAAAATAAACATTAATAGATAGATTAGATAGATAGATAGATAGATAGATAGATAGATAGATAGATAGATAGATAGATAGATAGATAGATAGATAGATAGATAGATAGATAGATAGATAGATAGATAGATAGATAGATAGATAGATAGATAGATAGATAGATAGATAGATAGATAGATAGATAGATAGATAGATAGATAGATAGATAGATAGTTTATGGTGGTATATAATAAGAACTTGTGACATTTTGGGAATCCGCTGCTGAATGACCTGGGACTTAGTGTGTTGTCAGCACATGCGGAAAATGTTCCCACAGGTGAGCAGCTTTGAGTCCCAAACAGATACTGCCACAGGGAGTGAATTGTTTACGCCTCCACTATACGAGATCCAGCTTTATGACCTATGCTCCTTAGGGAGGTAAAGGGTATTGACTGATAGATAAGAATCGTGCATATAGGCCCGTCTTACATTTTGCCCTTCCTCTTACTCATCTTTTATTGCTAGTTATTCAGACATTCTCCATACTTAAGGTGTTAGTTTAATAGCGATGCAACATTATAAGTAGTATAAAAGCATACATTTACAGTATTTGATTACAATTAAGAAGTAAGATATATTAAAATGAAAAACTAGATCATTAGACCCTCCATACAGTATATTAGATAATAATTCGAAATATAATCCCTTAGGGCGGCATATAATTGGCACTCATAATGTATTTGAACAGTCTACGATTATATGCCAAAGGTAGGACCCACCCCGGGTGCAAAATATTGTAGGGGCGCTTGTGCTATGCTGTATGTTAAGTACAAGCTATGTTCATTTTCTTTAACTGTTCCGAGATGATCCATCACAGTTGTCAGGGCAATTGAAATTACAAAGTAAAGCATCCCATTGATCAAAAACTGCTTTCACCACAGCTTCGGGAGAAAAATCATAGTGTTTTGCTCAGTTGAAAAATTGTTAGTGATTGCTGATGAGAGTTTCCTGAATAGCAAAAGCAAACAGTTTTTAAAACATCTGTAATATAATACATTAAAATGCAAAACTACACATTGTAATATAATATATTAAAATACGAAACTACACATGTACGAGTATTCTGTAAATAAAGATGGCAGCAAACTGATCACGCTTTACTTTGTGCATTGTGCAACTTGTGTGTGCCTGTAAAGAGGACGTAGTAACGCTTGTATACATACATCATAACATTACATGGTGGCAGCGGCCGATACCGGACCGATGCAAAACAGCTACACGATAACACGTTAGTAAAGTTTGTTCGGCTAATTTTCGTCGTTGAGGTCAACCATGACGGCTAAACACTACTGCAGCGCACCCCATATGCGATTTGCCGGTCGAGATGATAAGAGTGAAGCCTTCCTATTATGGCGCCAACGCATAGATCTCTATTCCAAGACCACTGGTCTGGAAGGTCAAGCCTTAACTCCATATATTCTAGAAGCATTGGACGATGAAGGTTTGAAAATTTACAATAGTTTTGATACCGCCATGCCCTTTGAGTGGGCAACCGACCCCGTAGCCATATTGGACGAATTTGAAAAACGTCTGATCATAAAGCACACAAACTTTAGAGCGGCAAGATTAGAACTTCACCACCTGCGACAGAAACCTGATGAAAGTCTAGATGATTTCTTCACTCGCATTAAGGAGAAAACAAGTGTATGCAAATTTAGCAAAGAAGAAGAAAAAGAGCGAATTATTGAACAGATCCTTCTTATCACACCAATGCCAGAGTTCCACAAATGGCTACTGAGCCAGAGTGATACACTAACTTTACAACAACTTCTGGATGAAGGCAGGAAACACGAGGCACAAACACTAAACATTAAACAAATTCAGCAAGGTACATTAGCAGCCCAGGTGAATGCAGTAAAAAGCTATAAACCTAGACACAACAAAGCAACTGGTACTAAGCAACAAGAAAAACACAACACAAGCAGAGGTGCTATGTGTAAATGTTGTGGCCTAAACCACATACAAAATCACTGTCCAGCTAAAGACTCTACATGTCATTACTGCAGAAAGAGGGGCCACTGGATAAAATTTTGTTTCAAGAGGAAACAAGACAATGCTCAACACAAACTTCACAGCAGAGCGTCATCAAAACAAACACATTCTACGATGACAGAGGACTTTGACTCCAGTGAAGAAAGTGATCCTTCCTCTTTTGATATTGTGAAGATACTAACTTTCAGTAATGAACCAAAGAGAACGCAGGCTTTCTGCAATGTACAATTCAGATTACCAGGGATTAAAATGCACAAAGAAAGATATATTCGTTTCAAGATAGGCACAGGAGCCCAAGGAAACACTCTACCATTAAGAATATTCAGACAGATCATGCCTGACAAGGTGGATGAGCAAGAATTTCCCACAAGAGATGTAAAAAGTAGGAGTGGCAAGACAAAGCTAAGAGCTTACAACGGAACAAGTATAGACTGTTTCGGAGCAGTAACACTTGAATGTTCATACAGAGACTCTGAATGGACATCGTCAACATTTTACTTGGTAGATGTTGAAGGACCTGCAATTTTGGGTTTACCAATGTGCGAAAAGCTGAGTGTGGTAACTATTAACAACCGTAATTCAATTCATAACCCTCCACTCCCAAAGGAGCATAGGCCTTCAACAAACACATGCCAAGTCCTCCTGTCACGTGCCATCATCTCAAGTTCTTTCCATGTTCTCCTCATCATTTTCACCTCTGTTTCCAGCTCTCTTCTCCATGTACTTCTTGGTCTTCCTCTGCATCTCTTGTCCTGGGGGTTCCAGAACAAGTACTGCCTTGTAATGCTATCAACAGGTTTCCTCAGTGTGTGTCTTATCCATCGCCATCGTCTTACTGTGGTGTGAACTTTCGTCTTCATGTCCTGAGGACAGCACCAATTCACCTGTGATGAGTTTCTTCCTGTCTACCCCCTTCCACTTTGTTTCACACATTCCCAGAACCTCGATTTTGTATTCCCTCATTTCTGCTGCTACTTGCGCCACTTTCCCTTGTTCGTGTAATGTCCGAACATTCCAGGTGCCAAACCTGGAAGTTCTCATAGAAGAAAGAAGGTTAGTCAGCAACACAGACTCCTTTCGGCTTTCTCTGTGTTGCATCATACGCCTCCCTGCGAGAGGACCTTCCCCTGTCTTGGATGGCTGTGTTTTATTTCCTTTATTTGACTTGTCCATGTTTGTTGACGTTTTTTGTGGTTTAAATTTTTTTACAGAATGGGGTAACCGGCCCCATGCCCAACCCTCCTTAGTCGCCTTCTACGACATGCTTGGCAGGGGACAGTGTTACTATTCTTTGCTCCTCTTTCGGGAACTGGTAACATACGGGTGTAACAACATTAAAGCTGACAAAAAAGAACATCTTACTCTACACATCACTGGAGTAGATGGCCTTAAACAGCGATTCCCAGAACAGTTTGACAGAATAGGCAAACTTCCAGGAAAGGCAAGATTTTTTTTAAAAGACAACGGTGAACCAAAGATAGACCCACCTAGAAAGTATCCTATACATGTTAAACAGAAACTTGCCACAGAACTAGAAAAGATGGTGCAGAATGACATTGTTAGAAACAGGATGGTTCTCTTCGGGTTTGCTTTGACCCAAAACATTTAAACAACAGTCTAAAGCGCTATCCACACAAAATGCATACAGTGGAAGAGATAACTCACAGATTCCACAATGCCAGATATTTTTCTAAACTAGATGCTGTACACGGATACTGGAGTGTTGAGATAGCAGAGGAAAGTCAACCCCTTACAACTTTTCGAACACCATTTGGCAGATATTGTTTCAAGAGACTCCCATTTGGTTTGAATGTATCACAAGACATCTTTCAACAGAAGATTGAGAACATTGTTGAGCAATGTTCTGGCACAGTGGCTATTGCGGACGACATTGTAGCCTGTGGCAGGTCAGAACAAGAACATGACCGTAACTTGATTAACTTGATGCATGTAGCGCAGGCCCATGGGCTAACATTCAACAGCAAAAAATATACAATTAAGGCAACTGAGATACAATTTTTTGGATTGCTGTACACCCAGAATGGTGTAAAACCAGACCCTAAAAAGGTTGAAGATATTCATGACATGCCAACACCAGCTACAAAGAAGGAACTGCAACAATTCTTAGGTGCTGTCAACTTCCTAGCACAATTCATACCAAGTCTGTCAGCTGCTGCAGAACCTTTGCGATCTCTACTACAGAATGAGACTCCGTATGAATGGTCAGAAGACTATCAACACATATTCAACCATTTGAAGACCCTCATATCATCTGATGCATGTTTGAAATACTATGATATGCAAGCACCTACTTTTCTCATGGTTGATTCTAGTCTGAAAGGCCTAGGAGCAGCACTTTTGCAACCAGGCAAAAATCCTGAAGGACACTATGCCAAAGAACTTCGACCTGTAGCTTACACAAGCAAATCATTAAGTTGTGGCGAAAAGAAACTTGCAAACATTGAAAGAGAAATGCTAGCTGTATGTTTTGGAATCAAACGCTTCCACACATTTCTTTTCAACCGCCCATTTACAATTCTCTCAGATCACAAGCCACTTGAGATGATTCATAAAAAACCAATAGCTTCAGCACCACCACGACTACAAGCTCTGTTATTGGAAACACAAGGTTATGATTTTAATATTCAGTATATCACAGGAGAGGATATAGGTCTTGCAGATGCTCTCAGCAGACTACCAAACCCCAACAAGATAGCAGATCTTACCCCAAACATTAAGGTTGATTTTGTCAAGTTTAGCGATAATAGGCTTGAACATATCAGAGAAGACACAATGAGAGATCCTATTCTTAACTCTCTCAAAGAACTGATATACCATGGATGGCCAAGCTCTATTAGGGAAGTTCCAACACACATCCGTCCATACTACTCTATGAGGGACGAGTTAAGCATCGAAGATGGTCTAATCCTTAAAGGAGATCGCATTATTATACCAGAAACACAACGCGATATCATCCTTAAACAGCTCCATAATAGTCACCTTGGTAGTGTGAAGACACAACTGAGAGCAAAGAAAGATGTTTACTGGCCACAGATAAACAAGGACAGAAACGCTATGTAAAAACTGTTCAATTTGCCAAGAACATGCCAATAGGCAGGGCAGAGAACCTCTCATACCGTCAGACATACCATTGAGCCCTTGGAGCATCATAGGGACTGATATTTTCTCCATCGACAGTAATGACTACCTTATCATTGCTGATCATTACAGCAAATTTCCCATCATTGAGAAACTTCCACAACCCTCACCATCAGCTGTTATTGCAGACATTACAAAGAAGTATTGCAGCATATTTGGCATCCCAGATAAAATTAGATCTGACAACGGTCCACATTTCTCAGGTCAAGCATACAGAAATTTCACTAAGGACTGGAAGATCAAACACACAACATCATCGCCTAGATACCCTAAATCTAACGGTTTCATTGAGAGACAAATACAAACTATCTAGTCAGTCATGAAGAAAACAAGAAAAGAGGATGTACACCTAGCACTCTTGAGATGGAGAACAACACCAATAGACAGTAAGATTGACAGTCCAACAGAACTCATGTTTGATAGAAGAATTAAAGACCTTCTACCATCTAAGGTCCACTTCCGTCCACAACATAAAGACAGCACATATGATCAACTTCAGCATCGTCAGCAGGTTCAGAAGTCCAACTATGACAAATGTGCTAAAGACTTACCACCATTATATCCTGGTCAGCATGTGACTACCCACAACAATGGCACATGGTCAAAAGCAACAATCATTTCAAGAAACCTTGAACCCAGGAGCTATACCTTAAGACCAGACAGCAGCAACAACCTCCTGAAGCGAAACAGAGTGGACATCAGAGACATCCCACAGAATACAACAGAGAAGAGAATTCCCATGCTTTCAAAAAGGCAATGCAGTAACTCCAGACCTTGGTACCCCACAAAACCAACAACCACCAAGGACGAAATCACAACCAACTCAAGCTAAACCAGGGACTTCCATAGAACCACCAGCCCTTTACACCACACGTTCTGGCCGTACAGTGACACCTCCCAGCCGATACAGACAGTGGCCTATATGCTCACACTGAACATTACACATACTTATCCTTCTCACATGAAACATTTCGTGTAATAGTTTTTCCCAACTTTTCTTTTTTTTTTTTTTAAAAGGGGGGATGTAATATAATACATTAAAATGCGAAACTACACATTGTAATATAATACATTAAAATACGAAACTACACATGTACGAGCATTCTGCAAATAAAGATGGCAGCAAACTGATCACGCTTTACTTTGTGCATTGTGAAACTTATGTGTGCCTGTGAAGAGGACGTAGTAACGTATATATGCATACATAATAACATAATAACTCTAATCAAGGTGGCTTTCTTCAACAAATGAAGGAAAATGACAGCTCGACATGACAAAAAAAAAAACAAACAAACAAACTCAGATCTAGGCAGAGTTGAAAACTGTCAACAAAAGTCAAACACGTCCACAAAAAAAGATAAACACTTTCGAAAAAAAAACTATTGAAAAAAGAGTATTCTTACTCGCAAAAAAGCGACAGATCAAGGTCATCAGTGACGTCGCCGCTGGAACATCTGCCATTTCCTTTACCAGAAGCAGAGGTGTCCATTTAGCACAAAATGCGGCTCCTATTTGTTGCACCCCTCCCCCATAAACACACTTACAAGTGCACATATAGCAGTGTCACGTAGACAGTGACTTAATTTATTTTTCCATCTCGTCTCAATGTTATTACTCTTTAATGTTCTGTTTTCCTAGACATTTTGTATTCTTCTTTCTTTCATTTTCACCTTCTCAAACCCCACCCGAGGTGTTTACGTTCTGGCTTTCAGTAGAAATCCCCACTGGTCAGAAACGGTCAGCGCAGCGGTAATATTACATCAACGCACCGGTGGCTCGCTTGACCAGAGAAACATTTCTCCGGTCGCTCTAGTGTTTGATCACGAGCGAAGACGGTTTCTGTGAAGAAACGGTCCGGCAGGGGGAGATAACCCGCTGATAGTCTTTGTTGTTTGCCCTTAGATGAGCAAAGAGCACATAATATTATGATTGTCTCTCTGGGGGAATTTTCGCAAAGTTGTTGCTTCTGAAACCTCTGTCTTACCCGGTATTACGCATTACGTCGATACATCTGTAGAATCAGGCTAGGCAGGTGTCAAGGGTAGAATGGTTTGTAAGCTATAAGATTTGAAATTTTACTACGTCAAACACACTCGTAGAAGATTCCTGGCCCGAGATAGACCATCATGAGAATTAGGCAGACTTTAACAGAACAAAAATGTTAAGGCCTTTCTCTTGGCATTTGCTCGGGGTGAGTAAACAACTCTTATAACTATTATATGATATATTCATGTTAGCTTTTATATATATCTGTTAGGAAAGTGAATTCATTTCTGAGGACTTCTCCTAGTAATTTTATTCAGTGATAAGGTAGCGCTGTCTACGGCCTAGTAAGGGTGCTTAAACTGTTACGGTTTATCATGGGTTAAATGTTAAACTTACAATAACAGATAATAGGCTAAATTAACTGTCATTTCTGTAAGATAATGTCAGGTGTGGATTGTTCACTTAAAAACTGAATAGTGAGATGCAGGTAATAACTCTGGATTATAGGAGATAGTCACTTATTCCTTTTGATAGATATTTCTAGTGGCAAGGGAGGATCATTTTATGCTTACTTGTGTGGCTAGGCACTAGTCTATAACTTTCACTGAAAGCAGTCACCAGGCATAGATATAATTATATCTTATGATCTAGCCACAACTGTATTATTATAGCAAGAACATTGCATTTTCTTTGTACTCATTTTGTGGAATGCTAATATATTTTCCAAAGGGGACATACGATTTATTTGTGTAATGTCAAATGCTGTAATCTGTTGATGTAAATTCATTTAATGTTGTAAGATGAATAAGCATATTCATTTAACTGTAACTACAGGTTAGGTTTCCTGTATGTTGAGTTTGGGAGAAGAGGAGTAGATTGTTGCTGTCAGAACAGTTACTGACAGGTACCTGGGGGTGCAAAAGATATTAAGCCTATGCGGGCGCGTGTTGATAATTGATATTTTTAAGGAACAGGAGACATGGTTAAAGACAGCCCTAAACTATCATAGCAATAACTACAATAAACTTAATCCCATAGTGGAGCGAAACTTTCTGTATAAAGTTAGTGTGATTTATTATTTGCTTGAAGTAAAAGGGTGTCTCTTTTTGGGTCTCAGTTTCAGGGAGACCGAATCGCTAGAGCAGATTCCAGTCAGGCGAAGAACGAAATATTCTCTTCGATCTAGAGGGTTTCTGAATACCGCTAGCGTCACGAATCGTCAACCCCGTTCCTGAATCAAAACCCCTTTTTGACAACGCCAAGTTAAGCTCACGCAGTGCAACGGAGCCAACGCAAAATCTGGAATCGCCACATGCAGTAGTAGTTCTCTACTCGCCTATTGGATTACCAGCCAGAGCATTGCGGCTTCCAGAATATCAAACCCGCTCAGCATGCCTATAGCAGAATTCCATATCACCCGCCTTTTTTGTGCCTAAACACGGCACTCAGCAAACCACAGCCAAACCAGTGTAAACAGGATTTACAGCCAAGCAGAGCCTAGCGCCGGATAAGCGCGCCTGGGACTCTTTGTCTTCAAGTGACTTCTTCTGGTGTATTTTTCTGGATACTTAAAACCTCGCACGTATGAGCAGCCATCTATAGACAGAGTTCCAGCCCCACTCGCGTCAGTAGGGGGGAGTCACCAACGATAGAGCCTATACAGTGATTTTATTCAGGTTAATTCCATCACCGATGGCGGATATATACGAAAAAACCACTTACTGGAGCTATCCCATTGGTCCCCGAAAGCGGACAGGCTGTCGCTAAGTTCATTCAGTTGGTCAGCAGGAGATAAACAGCGTCCCCCAGCCCACCTCGCGTCAGTAGGGGGAGAGTCACCAACGTTTAGTACCAACAAGGACAGTTTTGTAGGCTTAGTCCCTCACGAAGGATCTACATATGAGACACTGTCTGGACTATTTCATCTGGTCCCCGAAAGCGGAAGGACTGACACGCAGTTTATTCATTTTGGTAAACAGGAGGTAAATAGAGTCTTCCAGCCCAACTCGCGCCAGTAGGGGGGGGAGTCACCAACGATAGCGCCTATACAGTGATTTTATTCAGGTTAATTCCATCACCGATGGAGGATATATATACGAAAAAACCACTTACTGAAGCTATTTCATCTGGTCCCCGAAAACGGAAGGACTGCCACTCGATTATTTATCTCTCTGTGTTCTACAGGTTCATGTCGGTGGTCTGTGTGTGTGTTTGTTGGTGTAATTTGCGTATTTGATGACTATTGATGATTATTTGATTATTGATGTAATTTTATGCTGTGTATGATGATATGCATTAATTCCATGCTTTTCTTCTTTAATAAAGTTTACACATTTATTAACGCGCTGTTCCCGACCCTTTCCTCCATAATTAACTTGTTTAGCTCTTTACTATAATCTCTATGTATGATAAGAGAAAAGAGAGAGAGCAGGAGGTGCTTAGACAGACATAAGTGAGTTGAGGCTTGGAGAGAGAGATCATTTGAATAAATCTTCTTCCAGGTTGTCTCAAGTCCATCTCCTATTTACACCTTATCTAAAGTGTAATCTATAACTCTGTCAGTCCACTATCCCTTGTCGATTTCACTACTATTGTCCAACTCGACAAATACTCTACACTTTACTCAACCACGACAAGCAGTAAGTACTTTCATAATAGTGTCCGATGACACAATTATCCTGGCTGTCACACAGGGCGTACCGCCCTCTCAAACACCCTTAGAACGCCACTAGTCAGAAGTATAGTGTTTGACGATGCAGTAAAGTCCTTACAACATTTATTCGAAAACAACAGCTAGGCTCTATTTTTTACAATAGCGTCAAGCAGGTGCAGCTGCATTTTATTTCTTCCTTTTACCTGAAATGATGGTACAAGAGAGAATATGCTCTCATCTACGGCATTATTCTTACTTACTTAGTCGTTCCCCTTCTACCGTGAGGTGTAGAGGTTTGGAAGAGAGAGAGCGCAAGACTATCCTATAGGCTGTCTTCCTCCTGGCCTGGTTTCATTCTAGTCCTCGGTTCTTCAAAGATTGTCTATTGTTGTCCTCCCAGCGTCTCTGTTGGTCTGGATCCCTGACTCTTTGTTTCACATGCTTGTCGTGGTAGCCGATCTTCTCCCATTCTGTAGACATGGCCAAACCATCTTAGTTGGGACTGTTCTACTTGGGTCTGCAGGGGATGGCATTTTAGACCTTGACGTATCGTCTGAATGTGGACCATGTCTTTTCTTGTTACTTCAACCACCTTTCTCAGATACCTCATTTCTGAGGTTTGGATCTGGCTTTTGTGGGTTGTGGTCATTGCCCATGACTCGCATCCATATGTCAAGACTGGGACATAGGTGGAGCGGTGTACAGCCATCTTCGTTTTCTTACCAACCTCTCTCTTGCTGAGGAATCCTCAATTTATGGCCTGAAAAAGTCTCCAAGCTGCTGCTTTTTGAGAGGCCAACTCTTCTCTGATGCCTCCCTTTCGGTCCATAATAGCTCAGAGGTATTTAAAGTGGTCGACCTGCTCCAGGATGGCATTACTCACTTGGGTTAATACACTCGTAATGGCACATCTACTTAAATTCCTTATGTCGGAGTACACCGATCCAAAACAGTTCACTTTCTGTGGGGAGTCCATCTTTCTTATGTGACCGCACGGCCTTCCACGCTAGCATTATCCCTATTATTTCCACGCTAAGTATTTATGCGTGCTACAATATGCTACATAAAAGAATGACAGACCTCAAAAGCAAATAAGACGTTTTTACACAAAACGCAGTATCATTCAAAGTTCAGTTGGCAGTTACTGCTCTGACAAGGCAAACGTAGGTCAGTCCCAGATAATAATGAATGGGTTTTATGCGCGGAAAGTGGTAACTGGATGTTTGTGTGATCTGGTCTTTTTTAATCCAATTGTTAAGTTGGAAAAGATCACACATGTCAAAAAATTCGAAATAACAGAAAGTCGAGTGCAAAAAGTCGAAAACAGAGAGTCGTGTGCAGAAATTGTACCGTGTGAAAAAAAGAACGGGCCGTGTGGAAAAAGGCGGGAAACTAGAAGAAATAGTGTAAATAGAAGAGATGTGGGCGATAGAGAGAGATTTCAGGATTTATGATTCCAAGGATTCCATGATTTTAGACTAGAGGATTTTTTACAGATAGCTTTAGGTGAACTTCGTCTTTGAGGAAACCAAGACAAGTTTTTGAGTAGGCAAATCAGTATATTATTCTATTTGGATATACATATATTATTCTATTTGGTTATACGTATATTATTCAGTTGGATTACAGATTTTTCATCTTGGATAATTAATCATCATTGTGACATTTACAGTGTTTGTCTAATGACATCAATAAACTCAAATTGAATTTTTCTACATTGCTGTTTGTGGAACTTTACAGTAATTTCTTTTGGATACGTTGTTATGCTGAAACTGTTTTGCTTATCACCAAACTTAAAGGGAAGAACATTCCTGGGTTGAAAAAATAACAAAAGATCAAGTATTACCATCTTTGGCGGAAGGCCAGTTAGCACTTGAACCACAACAACATATGAAGGATAAACTCTGACTAAATAAAATCAATATAACTACTAGTGCCGTATAACCTACACGGCCACACTTAAATTGTGGTTCCTCTCTAAAACAAACAAAAGTTGTTTTTCAGTACTGCTCTTCTATTGTGATGAAATTGTTTTCTGCAATGTGTATAAAAGGTAACTCTGAAAATGGGACATTGTTCAAAATTATCACAGGGCTCAGTTTTGACAGGCCTTGAAACGTATCTCTAGCTGAGGGAAATCTACGTCTAACTTGCCTGAGAGATTCTTTTTCCACAGACGTACGTCATTCCGTGACATTTTCTTGTTCTTGATAGACCTCAAGGCCCATGTTCTGTTGTAGGAATTATTTCATTCTGTTAAGAACTTAACACCAAAATCAACTTCATCATCATCATTCCTTTTCGTTCTATTCTGTGCTGATTTTTTCAGCTGTGCCCAAGTCATTCCAATTTCCTTAGCCTCCTGTTCAATAGTTTTTCTCGATCTTCTCGTTGGCCTCCTAACTCTTCTTTTCCCCTGTGGGTTCTAGTCATGGGCAACTCTGGCAATGATTGATGTTTCTCTTCTGAGTGTATGTCCTATCCATCCCCACTTTCTTACCTTAATTTATGTTTGTATTGTCTGTTGTCTTCATCTTTTCCTTAGCCCTATATTTTTTTATTATGTCTCGTCGTCTTATACGGAGGATCCGTCAGAGACACCTATTTACCAATGTCTGTAGCTTGGAGGTGATACTCTTGGAGACATACCGTGTCTCTGGGCAATACAACAAGACTGACTTCACATTTGAGATACATATTCTGATTTTATTCTCCTGCATATCTTGCTGTCTACGTGATAGAAGGCATACATGATCTGCAAAGTCTAGATCCTCAAGTTGTTTGTTCAATGTCCACTTTATTCTAGTTTTCTCTACCTCTGTTGTCTGTCTCATGACTGTCACGAAGTGGATTTAAGTTTAGAGTGTGTCCAGTGTAAAGTATGAGATAGACTGAGAAGACAGATTTAGATGTAAAATTATAGTAAATGTGGACAGATGAGCCTATTGGCTCGAGAGATGAGAACTGAGATTGACTCTCCCTCATCACTTCGTGACTACTATAATCGCTATAGACTCACCCCTCTGACTGCCAATAAAGAAGATAAGGTTTAATAAGGGCCACAGACACAACTATACAGACAACATATAGATACAGTAAAGTTAGCTATAAATTAGAGAACCTGATCAAGTGAACATTTATATAGTTTTATTACCAAAAAAAAAAAATCAACATAATCAAATCATGTGGAAACAAAATCAGTAATATGCAATGCTGCACAGATCTGAAAAACAAGAAAAAACAATTAAATTGGTAGATACTTGAAAAACAACCACTTCCACTCCTTCTTTCACCCGGCTGGGGAAAAATAGAATGACTAATGTGTTAACCACAACTAATGGGTGGGGGCATCAACTAGGCCTCCACTCCCTATTACAAACTTAATTCTAATGTCACTGTTCTGTGAACGATGACGACACAATTGTCCGCCCAACGTCCAATCTCTTTAGGCGATATACACGCCACAAAACTACACCACTGAACTGCTACCCTAGTAGACTTTGACAACACCTATGCTCAGAGGCTATGCTCTAAGGATAATATAAGACCCTACTGGTCTTGGCTAATTTCTCCCTCCTTCTCTCTCCTTCTCCCCGCCTGGTCTCATGGTCTCTCTAACACTCGACGTCTGCTGATGTGGCGTCTCCGTTACGCCTCTTCTCTCGATAAAGTTCAGAACTAGGAATGATATCCCTGTCTCCTGCTTCTGAGTTGCTGGACTGATGACTTGATTTTCAAGCATGAGGTACTCGACTTAAAACGTTGAAGCTGCTCTGCTTGCTGAACACTTTCTTACTTTCCCCGTTATCCGCTCAACGGTTTAGGGAAATGATAGCGTTATTTTGGCTATATAAAACTGTATACCAATCTCCCAGCGTCGTGCTGTGGTCGGAGTGGTATAATGAGCTAAGAGCTCTGGATTTAAGGACCAATCCTGCTGTATGTGGTATTTCTTGCAGCTTTTCCGATCTCTCGAGCTATATGCTCCTGAGATGACAACTTACTGTTATAAAGGACAGAGGCTGCTTGCCCCTCCTACAGACCGCGAAAACTTTCGCTGTGGAACAAACAACGCAACAGCTTTATAAAAAGTTACACATCTCAAACACTTAACTCCCTTCCCACTTTAAATCAATTCCAGCTCCCCTTCTCTATCTCCCGCTATGGACCACGATACAAAATATTTATGCCCCAAAATGTCAATCTCCCCTCTCTCTCTCCCATTTCCAAAGTAAACATCTGCTGGTTCAGATCGTAAGTTCTGCATGACTAGCCACGTGTCACAACATTTTTTTTCACTGACGAAAGACCTGTCCGAAAATGCTTTGGCCTCTTTTCTCACTGACCCTTGGTGTACATTTATCAATACAAATTTAAATCTAGCAAGGGGAACCTCTCGTCTATGTAAAAAAGAAATTCCCTTATCAGACATATATATAAATTACATCTCTAGGTAATTTAATTACACAGCCAAAATTATACCATAACAAATTTACAACAATAAAAATGCACACAAAATAACGTACGTCAAAATTATGCAAGCGCATTTAACTGCAAATAAGTTATAAACAATCGAGCTTGTCAATGTATCCCCCGTAGTTAAATTCACGTTCCTGTGTTCACCATAATGTAAACTACACCTTTCTTTGGGTAACATTCCCGAATTAAAACTCAATCCAATAATCAGGACCACGTGCTTAAAATTACAACCTCCCGCTCCTGTTTATATATAGAAGTTTATCATAAATCAAAGACGCGGGTTTTGCCTTCCGACCTTCTTTAAAATTAGACCTTCTTTTAAATATTACGGACTCACATTAAATGTCACACAATCTCACTCACTCCTATCTACGGCTATTATCATATAAAGAATTTTCTGCACCTCTTACATTAAATACTTCCACTGAGATCGTAATTGATGGCGCTTTGGTTTAATAACTACATTAAAACCTCCTGAGAAAAGCTTATACTTAAACCGTCTAGTTTCTAATAGAAGCGAATTACAAGTATCACGGTAAATAATTATGGCTTCTTCTTCTTCTTTCTTCGATCGTTAACCACCGACCGTCAAAGCAGTCAGTGGCCATCACGCCTAGTGGCGTCTTGTAGGGCAACAACAAATTGATTCCACTTTGCACGGTCGGTGGCCATCCTTCGTACAGTGCCCCAACTCTGGTTCATTCTTTGCATCTCAGCCTCCACAGTCCTCCGCCAAGTTGTTTTTGGTCGGCCTCTCTTTCACTTTCCTTCAGGGGTCCAAAGCATAGCTGTTCTTGTGATGGCATCGGGGTCTCTTCTGAGGACATGACCAACCCAGCTCCAGCGTCTGCCAGCTATAATGGTATGCATGTCCTCTTGCTTGCTACGAGTAAGCAGATCTTGGTTGGTGATGGTATTCGGCCAAAAGATTCGGTGAATTTTTCTTAGGCATGTTGTGTGAAAAGAGGACAATTTCGACATTTCCTTCTCTGTGACTCTCCAGCATTCCGCACCATAGAGAAGCACAGAAAGCACACAGCTCTGGTATAATCTTAATTTTGTGCTTGTGCTGTATTGGGAGGACTTCCAGATGTTATTTAGGCTAAAGAAGGCTGTTCTTGCCTTATTCATTCTGATGTTGATGTCTTTGACTGCCCCACCGTCTGGTGTTACTATGCTTCCTAGGTATGTGAAGGTATCTGTCTGTACCAGTTGCTGATTCCTTACTGATATGGGCTCAGGGTTGCTCACATTGAGCGTCATGACCTCAGACTTCTTTAAATTGATGTTCAAGCCCACCTGCTGGCTAAATTTATTAAGTCTATCCGTTTTTTCCTGGATGTGTTGATGTGAATGTGCCAGCAGTGCAATGTCATCTGCATATTCCAGATCTTCCAATGTTGAAAATGTAGTCCATCTTATTCCTCTTGGACTGCCCTCTGTTGTCTGGCGCATCACCCAGTCTATGACTGTTAAAAATAGAGTGGTTGATAAGGGGGCATCCCTGTCGTACTCCTGTCTTCACCTCGAAGGTTAGGTTGCTCTGCCCAACACTACACGTAAAGTTGGCATAGAGGCTTTTTATGATTGACACTATGCAGCTTGGAATTCCATAAGCCCTCAGTATTTTCCATAAACTGTCCCTATGTATGCTGTCAAAAGCCTTTTCAAAATCAACAAAATTTATGTAAAGCTGTCTTTGCCATTCTGAGCACTGCTCTATAATGTTCCTGAGAGTGAATATATGGTCTACACATCTTCTGTTCTTTCTAAATCCTGCTTGTTCTTTCCTCAGTTTGTAGTCTACTGCCTTTAAAATTCTCTGTATAATTATCCTGCCTAGTATTTTGCTGGGAACTGAGAGAAAAGTGATTCCTCTCCAATTATTGCAGTCTGAAAGATCTCCCTTCTTGGGCAATTTGACAATTATTCCTTTGTTCCACTCTGATGGTGTTGTCCCCGTTTTCCAGACTTGTGCAAATAGTGGTTCTAATAGTTCTGCTGCTAGCTCAGGGTCTGTCTTAAATAGCTCTGCATTTAAGTTATCATGGCTTGAGCTTTACCGTTCTTTAACCCTTTGATTGCTGTGATGATTTCTTCTTTTCGTGGAATGTCTGTATTTACATCTAGATCGTTTTCAGCCTCAGGAACATTCAATTGTGTCTCTGGTATTTCCTTGTTCAGAGTTTCTCTGAAGTGCTCTGCCCATCTTGTTTCCTGTCCCTCTGCTGTCTTGATGAGATTTTCTTGCTTATCTCTTACTAATGTAATATTGTTTGCACCTTGTTTTCCGCTGATGAATTTAGTTATTTTGTATACTGTGCTTTGTTCATTTCTCAGTGCTGCCTCTTCTGCCTGTTTTGCAAGATCGTCTAGGAAATTCCTTTTGTTGGCTCGGGTTTGGCGTTTAACTTCCCTGTCCAGTTGACTGTACTGTTCGCTATATAGTTGCTTTAACCTGGGAGACTTCGCTTCTGTTTTCTTTCTTTTCATTTCCTTTCTCATCTTTATGGTGTTTAGTGTTTCTGGTGTTATCCAGTCTTGCTTCTTCCTTTCCTGGAATCCTAAGCATGATTTGCTGCTTTCCTTATATATTGTTGAAATGGTGTTGAAATTCTGGTCTATATCATCAGTCAATGTCTTTTCCTGGCTTTTGGCAAATTGATATCGTTTCTTAATGTCGGCCGCAAAAGCTTTTCTGGTAAGGGGGTCCTTCAATTTGCTGATGTCAAACCTTTTCTGTGTAGTTACAGTTGGTCCAGCCCTTCTTAGTTTCACTTTCAGTTTTGCTACTACTAAATGGTGATCGCTTCCCACATCTGCACCTCTTCTTACCTTCACATCTTGTAATGCATGTCTCCATCTACCGTTAACCATGATGTGGTCTATCTGGTTTCTGTCCCGACCATTTGGTGATTCCCATGTTAACTTGTGAATTTCCTTATGTGGGAAAAGTGTTCCTCCAATGACCAGGTTGTTAATACTACAGAAACTTATTAGCTTATCCCCATTTTCGTTTGCTATTCCGCTGCCGCATTTCCCCATTGTTCTTTCATTATATGTATTGTGTGTACCAACTTTCGCATTGAGGTCTCCCATTACTATAACAAGATCATATCTAGGTGTGTCCTCCATTTCTTTCTGCAGTTGTTGATAGACTTCATCCTTGACCTCCTCATCGCTATCATTCGTTGGTGCGTAGCATTGTATTATTGTAGTGTTGGTGAATCTCCCTCTCAATCTCAATCGTATCAGTCTGTTGTTGATGGGTTTCCATTCCAGTAATGTCCTTTCTATCCCTTTCTGTAGAATAATGGCTACGCCTTCACTGTGCTGTCCATCCTCTCTTCCAGAGTAAAGTACTGTTTCTCCTGTTGCTGTTTTAACTTTTCCTGCCCCTGTCCATCTGCTCTCGCTTATCCCCAGGATGTGTAACCTATAGTTTCTCATTTCTGTCGTGACCTGTCTTAGTTTACCTGTCTCGTACATTGTCCTGACATTCCAAAATCCTATTCTTGTATCCTGTTTTGCGGTCAGGACATCCGTTTTCATGTCAGTGGCTTCCTTTCGGCTTTCACCACTGACAGTCATACGAGCCACAGACTCCGAATGTCCATCCCGCAGCAAAGTGTGTTCATTTGATGTTGTTTCCGTAACTTCATTTTTTTTTACATAGACAGGGGTGTCAGCCCTATGCTAAAACCCCCAACCTGGAGGACCAGGGTACCAGCTTTTGTCTTACCCCTACCCACACAGACCAGTCCAGCTTGGTTGAACCTACCAGGAGTAAAACTCCCACTGGCATAGCTCTGGGGATTGTCAGGGTACGCAAGCTGCCATACCGCTACAAGGTATAGGTACCATTGATGGCAGAATTATGGCTTACCCAATATCAAATATCTCACTGAAGAGCAAATGTAATGGCTTAGACTCTTGCGGCTAAAAATTATTTGGAAGAAAGATAATTTTACTGAATCGGTACGCGTATATATCTTAAACCAAACCGCGCAAACATATTCCCTACGTCACATTGGCGTACCTCTTCTTCTTCTTCTTTGATCCTTAGCCGCCGACCGTCAAAGCAGTCAGTGGCCATTACGCCTCGTGGCGTCTTGTAGAGCAACAACAAATTGATTCCACTTTGCTCCGTCGGCGGCCATCCTTCGTACAGTGCCCCAACTCTGGTTCATTCTTTGCATCTCAGCCTCCACAGTCCTCCGCCAAGTTGTTTTTGGTCGGCCTCTCTTTCGTTTTCCTTCAGGGGTCCATAGCATAGCTGTTCTTGTCATGGCATCGGGGTCTCTTCTGAGGACATGGCCAACCCAGCTCCAGCGTCTGCCAGCTACGATGGTGTGCATGTCCTCTTGCTTGCTCCGAGTAAGCAGATCTTGGTTGGTGATGGTATTCGGCCAAAAGATTCGGAGAATTTTTCTTAGGCATTTTGTGTGAAAAGAGGACAATTTCGACATTTCGTTCTCTGTAACTCTCCAGCTCTACGCGCCATAGAGAAGCACAGAAAGCACACAGCTCTGATATAATCCTAATTTTGTGCTTGTGCTGTAATGAGAGGACTTCCAGATGTTGTTTAGACTAAAAAAGGCTGTTCTTGCTTTGTTCATTCTGTTGTTGATGTTTCTGCTTGCTCCGCCGTCTGGTGTTACTATGCATCCTAGTTAGGCGTACCTCTTACAGCCAATGAAATCCTTACAAAATTTAAAACAACGATCCTCCGCCAATCGATTTGAAAGCAACGCTCAGATCGCGTGTCCGAATCGATTGCGTCACGTTACGTGACAATTGAGATTTATTTTTAACAAAGACAATGGGATTCTCTGATCTTGATTATGTAACGAAAAGAACTACTGGAAAAAAACGAACTGTTGAAAATCGAATATTCTCCCCTGTAGTCTCTATTAAAAACGCATATATTAGACCTACAGAAAAATGCCAAACTCGATATATTACAAAAAGAAGAAACATGGGAAACACATATAGTTACAGAGGGAAGAAGACTGGTGAAAACTCAAATAGAAGAACGGAATGGGGCCTGTTGTAAATTAATATCACAGTAACTCCATCACAATAACCCAGTCTATGACCATGATAAAAATTGTTGATGACGCACAAATCACTGTCTGACGCCACTATGTACTGTGAAGGGCTCTGATAGTTTTCCTTTGTGTACTTATGTGCATGAGGCCTCCCGTTAGAAATCTTCGGCGATTTTCATGAATTTTTCTGGGATTCCATAATGTCTCAGGATTTTCCACATCACAGTACAATGTATACTATCGAAAGCTTTTTTGAAGTCCACAAAAGTGATATACAAGGGGTCTGCTACTCATTTGATTGTTCAATGATGATTCTGAGTGTTGCTGTGTCAACTGTACAAGATCTCCATGCACGAAATCCTGCTTTTTCTTCACTAAGTTTGTGATTGTAGTGTAATATGTCTACACATGCTTCGTTTATGAATGAACAAGGAATAACTGGATCAGCCAACGAATACGCAGAAGCTTGCAGCCGCCGATCAATAAAGTCATGGCGATTTAACATGGCGAGCAGAATAATTTACAAGTTTAAGTTAGAATTAGGTGGGTTGTAAGAAAGTGCAATATCGCAAAGTGATATAAACTAGTTCGTTAGTTGAAGGATAAATCCAATACAATACCAATTCCAATCTAATTTGTGCTTAACATCTACCCATAAGGGTTCATACGAGTCAACAAAAACATGAGATCTTGAGTGCAGATCCTCCTGTATTATCAAAAATTTTGATGGCTGACATGAATGCAAAGATAGGTACAGTAAACACCGGCTTTGAAGAAGTCATGGGCTAGGAATAATAAATAAAAATGGGGAACTATTCTCAAAATTCTATGTTTCAAATCAATTGGCTATCGGAGGAAGCATGTTTCCACATAAGAGAATGTACAAGGCAACATTGATATCACCAGACCATAGAACAGACAATCAGATTGATCATATATGCATAAACAAGAAGTTTAGATCATCATTGCAGGATGTAATGGTATATAGAGGAGCAGATGTGGCATCAGATCACCACCTTCTGATAGCCAAAGTAAAAATGAAACTCAAGAGATATGCAACAATGCAAAATTACAGACAACAATTTAATGTAGGACATCTGAGAAATCAAGAAACATGAGACAAATTTACTTACTTACTTACTTACTTAGTCGTTCCCCTTCTACCGCGAAGTGTAGAGGTTTGGAAGAGAGAGCGCCAGACTATTCTATCAGCTGTCTTCTTTCTGGCCTGGTTCAATTCCAGTCCTCGGTCCTTCAAAGATTGTCTAATGTTGTCCTCCCAGCGGACTCTCGGTCGTCCTGGGGGTCTGGATCCCTGGCTCTTTGTTTCCCATGCTTGTCGTGGTAGCCGATCTTCTCCCATTCTGCAGACATGGCCAAATCATCTTAGTTGGGACTGTTCTACTTGGGTCTGCAGCGGTTGGCATTTTAAGCCTTGATGTATCGTCTGGTTGCGGACCATGTCTCTTCTTGTTACTTCAACCACCTTCCTCAGATACCTCATTTCTGAAGTTTGGATCTGGCTTTTGTGGGTTGTAGTCATTGCCCATGACTCGCATCCATATGTCAAGACTGGGACATAGGTGGAGCGGTATACAGCCATCTTCGTTTTCTTACCAACCTCTTTCTTGCTGAGGAATCCTCGATTTATGGCCTGAAAAAGTCTCCCAGCTGCTGCTTTTCGAGTGGCCCTTCTTTGATGCCTCCCTTTCGGTCTATAATAGCTCCTAGATATTTAAAGTGGTCGACCTGCTCCAGGACCTGTTCTCCTAACTTAATCTGATGTCTTCTTTCTTCTCGTTATATCACCATGGATTTTGTTTTAGAGCTGCTTATGACCATCCCTCTCTTCTCCAGCTCTTCCTTCCAGACTTGCAGATTGGATTGGAGATGTGAGAAACAAATTTGCGGGCACAATATCCAACAAATTTCAAGTGCTCCTACAGCTGGAAGATGTAGAGAATACAGAAGACTATTGGCAGCAAATCAAAACGGTATGGATTGAGACATGTGAAGAAATACTGTGGAAAAGGGAACGACAACAAAAAGCATGGATAACAACAGAAACCATCAATAAAATAAAAGACAGGAAAAACAAGAAAGCAGATTTAAACACAAGCAAAACCAGAAGTTCCAAATCCAAGGATCAAGAAGTGTACACAGAAGCAAACAAAGAAGTTAAAAGAATTATCAAAAGAGACAAGTGGAAGTATACTGAGGAGTTGGCAAGAGAGGCAGAAGAGGCTGCAGCCAAAGGAAATATGAGAGAACTGTAAAACAGCACAAAAAAGCTAACAGGGAAACACTATCAAACAAGTTGCCTTATAAAAGACAAGAATGGAAAACTGCTCAGCAATATACAAGAGCAAATGAAGAGGTGGACAGAATATTTTGAGGACCTTCTCAATAGACCAGCTCAACAAATCCCCCTGAACATCCAGCCAGCAAAAAAAGAGCTACAAATTAACGATGAAAGACCAACGAAGGAAGAAATAAAGAAAGTCACTGTTTGAGTCGTATTTGATGGTGATAATCGAAGACTACCAGTTCTTGAAGGTAACGCGAATTCAAATAAACTTCAGGTGTAGCAACAAAGGCAGATGGTGAACTGAGGTATACTGTAAGGCAGGTAGCACAATTCAACATATTTATTGACGAAGACAATTAATGTTACAAAACACTTGTTACTAACGTATGACATGGGTACTGACAGTTCCACTTGACAAGATGCATGAATCTCAACTTTCATTCCAATAAATCCATTTAAATAGTTCCATATATCCTTTCAAAGTATACGGTCAAATCTTATCTTTCAATCAGATAGAGTTCAAGTAATGAACGCTCAGTTCATATTATCATTAATATGTCGAACGGTTGACCTTATCCAAGGACATATGCTATCCTGGTCCTTTATCAATATTCCTTGGTCATACATAATAAAAACTCTGCCCTCCTTAGTTTACTTCTTCCATAATATGCTAGGACAGTTGAATAAAGTTAGTTCAGCTATTCTTTCAGCAACAACAATATCGGTTAGGTACTCTCCTTGACTAACCTCTCGGTACATGCCGTGACAACGATGACGGCACTCCGTAATTCCATCTTAAAGATACATATATATTCAATTCCTCCCGTAGGACTATAATTACGTTTCTTCAGTGATTCATACCGCACAGCTGATCCATTCATGGAATCCTGGAATGTGGATTCCAGCTAGATACCAGTGTGAGTGAAGACATCACAAAGATCTTATAAAACATCGCTTCTTAAAAGGCGTAAACAAGACTTACATTTAAATGAATCGACCATGGCTTCTAATCAGAAGGCAAGTCGCCAACTTTGAATAGATCCCCGATACCCAGGGTAGAATAAAACTCTTCATCATAACAGACTATCAGTCTGGCTTCTTTCATTGCGAGCTACGTCATTCTTTTTGCAGGAAACGCCAAACGCGTTAATTTCCAAAAATATCCAAATTGTGCATTCTCGTGCGCAATAAACTAAAATACAGACAACAGAGTTGGTGTGTACTTATTTATAACAGTGGCAGGACCACAGATCAAAGATCTGAGACTACCATATCTGTAAAAGCCTGTTACGGACATTAAATGTACGCAACAGTCACAAAGCTTCTAAGAGATGGAAAAGCGTCTGGACCCGATTGCATTCCAGCAAAGGCCATCAAAGCAGACATCGACACGACTACAGAGATGTTATATAATTTACTTGGTAAAGTCTGGGAAAAGGAAGAGATACCAGCAGAATGGAAGGAAGGATATCTGGTTAAGCTGCATAAGGAGGGACATTTAAAAGAGTGCACAAATTATAGAGGAATAATGTTACTATCAGTGCCAGGAAAAGTATTAAATAGGATTATCCTTGAGAGATTAAAAGTCCATAGACAAGAAAATGAGAGATGAACAAGCAGGTTTTCGACAAAACAGATCCTGTACAGACCAGATAGTCACTATGAGAATAATAGTTGAACAAAGTCTGGAATGGAATTCACCATTATACATGGGATTTGTGGACTAAGAAAAGGCATTTGACAGAGTAGACAGAGAATCATTTTGGACATTGATGGGGCATTATGGAGTTCCCCTGAAGAACATTAATTTAATAAAGAAAACATATAAAGACATGACATGCAGAGTTCTTCATGAAGGACAGCTTACAGAACCATTTGGGATAAGAATAGGAGTGCGTCAGGGATGCCTCATCTCCATTTATTTTCTTATTAGCAATATAGCCTACTGGGTTATGAGAATATCAACAACACACAACAGAAATGGAATCCAAAGGACTCTGACTAAGCAGTTCGATGATCTGGATTTTGCTGATGACTTAGCTCGTCTGTCCCATTACCGTAATCAGATGCAGGACAAATTAAAAATACTCGATGAGAGGTCACAGCAATTGGGTCTGAAAATACACAGGGAAAAGACAACGATAATGAGAATAAATACAGGTAATGAAAACAGGGATGAACTTGAAGAAGCACCAATACAAGATGTAGAATCGTACACATATCTTGGTAGCAATATAGACACAGTTTTAGGGACAGACAGTGATATCAACATAAGAATACAAAAAGCAAGAGGAGCTTTCATTGCATTGGGAAGTATACGGAGATCAAGAGAAATCGGATCCAACACGAAAATAAGAATCTTCAACTCAAATGTGAAGTCAGTCCTTTTGTATGAGACATGGAGAACAACAAAGACTACAACCAAAAAGCTACAGACTTTCATAAATGGGTGCTTGCGTAGAATGCAGTGATTGAAATAGTGTGACAAGGTTACCAACGAGGAACTGAGGACAAGAACTAGACAAGTGCCAGTGGAACAAGAGATGAGAACAAGACCATGGCGATGGATTGGACACACACTGAGGAAACCTGCTGATAGCATTACAAGGCAGTCTTTGTTCTGGAACCCCCAGGGCAAGAGAGGCAGAGGTAGACCAAGAAGCACACGGAGACGAGAGCTGGAAACAGAGGTGAGAATGATAAGGAGAACCTTGGAAAGAACTTGAGATGATGGCACGTGACAGGAATAATTGGCATGTGTTTGTTGAAGGCCTATGCTCCTTTGGGAGTGGAGGGTTATGAATGAATGGTGACGTAGTCATTACACTTTATAGTTATAACACACACACTTATATATATATATATATATATATATATATATATATATATATATATATATATATATATGTGTGTGTGTGAGTGTGTGTGTGTGTGTGTGTCTGTTATCACTTAAATTCATAACAAGTGTGTCGATATCATTAGGTAGGTCGACATAGCTCCTTGTTTTTTTTATTTTATACGGAGTTATTTATTAATACAGGAAGTGACGTCATTGCCTTGGGGTAGTCGAGCAGACGTGAAAACTAGAGATGCAGAAAGCTGTGATCGTCTGCAGGGGGATTCGAGATGTGTGTGTCTTGGCGAGTGGACGCTAGTGTTTGAGCTGCAGAATATGTATATGATTGTACATCCCTATGCTGCCCCATCACTAGTACATCAATATCTTTTGTGAGGTGTATCTAGCTATCTTCATTTCAAAAGAGTATGCATTCGTTATGTTGAATGAAACTGATTTAATAAAATAGTGAAGATTGTCAAGGACAGTGTTCTAGCTACAGGCGGTACAGAGTTATATCGACGACAGAATATGTTAGGCCATGTGATATATTGGCTTTTATATTGATGCAAGTGGAGCAGTGTTTATCGTCAATAAATATATTTATTTATCGTCCACTTCGCCTTTTGTGGCTCTTCTACTGCATTTCGTTTTTGGCTGTTGGCGTTGTCTACAGGTTCTATCCTAGCGGTGATCTTGGCCATTGTAACCAGTAGGTTACTCTATAATGACAGTATACATATAATAAAGACACGCAACAGTATATTGGGAGCCTCAAGCCGTGATCTGAAACTATTTCAAGATTGAGCTATGCCTTTTTATGTCGAAGGGCTGCTTGCTTGTACGACTACGGTACCAGGCCGATCGTACAAGGTTGTCGTCTGCTGACCTGTGTGGAAGTGAAAGAACGGTTATT
The DNA here is from genome assembly GCA_024509875.1 of Oreohelix idahoensis. NCBI lineage: Eukaryota > Metazoa > Mollusca > Gastropoda > Stylommatophora > Oreohelicidae > Oreohelix > Oreohelix idahoensis. The sequence goes on along the minus strand of JAMPIV010018870.1, from coordinate 96,753 downwards.
ACTATTGCAATTTGTCAAGTATCTACTTCTGACGGTGAAGTTTTTGGAGGAAGAAAATGTTCCTATAAAATTACGGTGCAAACATGAAGTTTTATGCCCGATGATGGCCTGCACTCACGATTTGTTCACCAAGTTTATGAAGAGGACGACTGACAAAATGGCGGTTCTGTTCAAGTGCGCAGATTGTTGAATTCTAAGTCTAACCCTGATCACTGGGAGCCGCGCAGGTGTAGTGGCTTCGGCGTTGTACTGGCGACCAGGTGTTCATGGTTCAAACCCGGGCGTCAGCGTTTGAAGGAAAGTTTACGACCGGAAATTTGACTGAATAACCTGAACGGCTCCTGTGATAAACCCTCTGTGGATGGGAAGGAGCGAAGCTCCTGACCGGGTTGGAAGGAAAGTCCTCAGGTTCCCCAGCCTCGCAATGACATGTCATTGGGCCGAAGGGCTGAAAGCCCAAGTGCCACTGGTTAAAAAAAAAAAAAACCCTGATCACTGCACCGTATCTGAATCGTTGTTACCATGAGGCAGAGGCTGTTGCCAGGAGGATTTTTGCATACAAGCATATAAGTAAATTTATTGATTCATACAGTGTGGGACTTGAAGAATCTAATTTGACAGGGTTCTCTTTTTTACATGTTAAATGTCTATATGTATCTGTATGTTTGTATTTTAGACGGGTTGGTTGGTGGGACATATGAATTCACCATACTTCATTGATGGTCGTGATTTCTTAGGCGTTCTTTAGTTTTTGAATCTGATTTTGGGACCCAAAGATACAGCAATAGAGAATGCAGTAAGTGACCCATAACTTGACTGCTAGCGTCAGGCTCAGCAAACTAGAGCTGACCAATACCATACTCCACCTCCACGTGATGGTCCTGGAAACAGGCTGCATCATTGCAGTCTGGCTGAGTAGTAGGGATCGAAGACGGAAGGCAAACCCGGTCCCAAAAAATGCCGTGCGGAAGTCGGATGTGTCAGCCGAAAGGCACATATACTGCAGCTTTGTTGTAAACGGACACAACGCAACCAACGTCCTTTTCAGGACGAACGAGGAAGAAGAAGAAGAATCTGATTGTTTCAACTTAAGGGGTCGGCGAACACAGCTGTCTGTTACCGCCTTGAGTGAATTAACCAGATTAATAATGTGTCTAATTGTAATGATCCTGTAATTTTGTAAGTGTGTTATTGTTATTAAGTAAATCATATTTTATTTAGTTACTCTCCATTAATGTTTGTAAATTTGTTCATCTCATCTTGCTATCCCTTAGTTATTAGATGTTATATATGCTGTGAAATTATGCTTGTATTGTCATAAGTATCGTAGAGCTAAATTTTTTTTTAAATTTTTTTACAGTTCATACTTTCTACCTTGTTTCATCATTGGTATTATCTCGAGTTGCTTCCTTCACTGTATTCTGTAATCTTGTTCATATCTCTATTTTTTTTGCTCCTACAATAACATCTGTAAATTCATGCAGTTAGTTGCTTTTGAGTAGTGATATAATTGTTGCTAATATTGCTCACATATTGATTATATAATATCTGAATTGTTATTGAACAATTTGGAATCACAATAATAGTGAATTATGGCTACAGTGGAGTATTTTTTGAAGATTGGCAAGGAATGAGGTATGGAGATCGAAGCTTTAAAAGCATTTGCATTCAATGAGCATGCAAAAGAATTAAAAAGGCTAGAAGACTTGGCAAGAGAACAGAGACTCTTAGATAGAGATGAGAAGAAGAGAGTGGAAGAATTAGCCGAGAAGAGGAGAGAAGAAGAATTAACTGAGAAGAGGAGAGAAGAAGAATTAGCCGAGAAGAGGAGAGAAGAAGAATTAGATGAGAAGAGGAGAGAAGAAGAATTAGATGAGAGAAGAAGACAGGAAGAAATGGCACTTGAGGACAAAAAATTGGCCTACGCTCAAGCAGAATTAAAGGCACAACAAGCTCAGTTAGAATTAAAGGTGCAACAGTAACTTGAGAAGAAGAAACTAGCCTTGCTCAAAGATTGGCAGAACTGGAGTTGGATAAATTAAGACTTCAACATCATCAGGCTAATTCAGCAAGTGTTGAGGCTGGAAAAAAGGAACATGCCTCTACTTTTAAACTTAAATTGCCCAAATTTAGTCCTAATAATGATGACATTTCAAATTTTTTTAATAGATATGAAACATATTGCCAAGAGTTTAAGATTGAAAGAGCTACATGGCCCAGCAGTTTGATGAGCTAATTAGTGGGTGAGGCTCTTACTGCAGTCTGCACCATGGATGATCATACTAGAAATGATTATGATGCTGTGAAAGCTTTGTTGCTAAAGAAGTATCAACTAGATGAAAATGATTATAGATTGAAACTGAAATCATTGTTGCCTGATTCAGCTCAAGATTTTGCTGAATTTGTTTCATCAATTAAGCTTTGCTTTTCTAGATGGGTTGATTTGTCAAAAATTGAAAAAAAAAACTGTTGATGGGCTGGCTGACTTAATTTTGAGAGACAAAATGCTATCTTCAGTCAGTGGTGATTTTTTAAAATCCTTTTTACAGGAGAGAAAGCCAGAGACAATGGCTACTGTGGAAAATCTTGGACGACAATACCAAATTGCACATCCTGGTAGGAATCTTAGCAGGAATAACATTAAGGATTCATTGCCAGTGGTATCTGCTAGATCTATGATATCTAATCCACCCAGACAACGATCATATAGCATGGACAGAAACTTTCAAGTAAATCGAGATTATAATAATGGATCTTTCAGGCGGATGTATAATTTCAATAATAGATCACTTACTTACTTACTTAGTCGTTCCTCTTCTACCGTGAGGTGTAGAGGTTTGGAAGAGAGAGCGCCAGACTATCCTATAATAGATCACAACGGTCTCAAATAAATTTTTATTCATATGATGATGGATATATTCTTCAACAATCATCTATCAGATCTAATGGGGATCGAAACAGAGGTGGATATAATTTCAAGTCAAGCAGAGGCTAAAGGTCATTCTACAGGAACAATGACAATAATTACAATAACAGAGGTTCTCAACAGAACAATAACTTCAGACAATCTATAAATCCTGAACGTTCCAATGCTGTTGTGCATCAAAGTAACAATAATCCAGTCCAAAATACCAATGTGGTTTCTCACGCAAATGCATGTATTGTGGACTTATCCAATAGTGCTAATTGTTCTGAATGTATTTCTTTCTTTCAGCCAGAGGGAGTACCTAGGCTCCTGTGTGGATATCCTTTGCCAGTCATGTCCTCTTATGATGGGGCAGGTTCACTAGTGTTTAATAGAGGTTTTGTAAACAACCAACTTGTTTCCATGCTCAGGGACACTGGGTGCAATACAGTTGGGGTGCGAAGGTCGTTAGTGGCTCAACCTGATTACACAGACAGAGAGGTAAAGTGCATTACATTCAGAGGCACAGTGGAATATTATCCGATTGCGGAAGTATTCTTGGATACCCCTTACTTTTCTGGAAGAACTCTCCTGTGCCTGCTTGACAAACCAATTGCAGGAATAACACTGGGAAATTGTTCTGGTCTTCATGAATGCACTAATGAGGATATTTCGAAATGGGAAGAACATCATTTAATCATGGCAAATGCTGTCACGACAAGAGCTCGGTCTCGTGCAGAAGTTTATGAACAAAGCCATATTAATAATGGTATAGATGAGGGGATGAATGTTGTAATGGAGACTGAGGAGGTGGTGACTGATGAAGGGAAAAATGATGGAGAAGGAGAAAATGTCGATGAGTTACAGGTTGAACTTATTGACAAGGAATTATTCATACAGATGCAGAATGATGATGATTCATTGAAAAAATTGATTCATGTTGCCAAATCTAATGACGTGGTTGTTAATGATAATTCTGTACACTGATACACATTGAAGAATGGGATTTTGATTAGCAATTTCCAAGATTCCACATAAGTAAAAAAACAAATTATGGTACTTACTAGTTTCTGCCTATTTGTTTTATGACATGCGCATGATATTAATTGTGCAGGGCATTTGGGGATTGCTAGGACAAAACAAAGGGTTTTGTCTTATTCCTTTTGGTATAGGGTGGCAAAAGATGTAAAAACTGTTTGTCACACATGCAAAATACGCCAAGATGTGGCAGCTAAGCGCCCAAGCATGATGCGCCTATCCAGGTGTCAGTTATATCATTGCATCCTTTCGCAAAAATAGCTATTGACCTTATAGGTCCATTACCAGTCACAGCAACTAGATGTAACCCGTATGTGCTGACATGCATTGATATGTGCAGGCGCTGGCCATAGCTATTCATTTAAAGACAATATCTACTTTATTTGTTGCTGATGCGCTATTTTTAATTTTACTCGATTAGGTTTTCCCGAAAAAATACTATCAGATTGGGGAACTTAATTCGTCTCTGACGTTATGACTCAGTTATGAAAGAATGTGATAAAAATCGATCTCTTAGTAGTGTCTATCACGCCAGCTCAAATTGTAAAATTTAAAGGCTAAACCTCCGCCTTAAACAAATGCTAGGCAAGGTTATTGTGAAATACCCGCAGCATTGAGACTGAGTACTCCCAGCGGTATTATTTGCCTATCGGGAAATACCTAACGAACATACTGGATTTGCGCCGTTTAAACTAGTCTTTGGTGCCAAGCCTAGAGGAACGATGTCCATTCTAAAAACTGTTATTTATTGGAGCTGACATGCATAACGATGTTCAAACCTCTTACCAATAGATAGTTAACTTGAGGAAGAAAATTATCTACAAATGCCAGATAGCGGTGGGGGCATCAGAAAAGTCTAAACTTAAGGCACGTTTGTTAATAAAAACAAAAAACTATGCCAATTATGGCGGTTTGATGAGGCCTATGTATTGTTACCTAATAAAGACAATAAATTACTTGTACCATGGAGAGGATCATATACTGTAATTGAAATATTTGTCAGATGTTGACTACATTATATCTATTAAGGGAATGGAAAAGACCTTCCATTTCAACATGCTGCAACAATTTCACTCTCGTCCTCCACATCTTAAACCAGTTTTTGAGGCTATCGATGAGCCAATTGATCGTCTCTCTTCATTAGCGGTAATACAGGAAGAGGTATCTGAATAACCTGATGGTTCCGAATTACTTTTGTCTCCCTACTTTTCCCCTTTTGTCTACTGAGAGTTGGAAAGATATTTCTATTTCACCAACTCTTGCCTCATATTAGAAGGAACAAATTTCCTTGTTACTACAATCTTTTCCTGATGTGCTCACAGTTATTCCTGGGTATACAAATATCATTGAACATGATATTTTTCTTACTGATTTCAGACCAACCAAGCTGAAACCCTATCCTATCACTATACATTTTCAATCACAAGTACAGGAAGAAATAAAAGATACCGTATGATAAAATTAAACATAATTTCTCTGTCTCAATCTCCATTCAGTTTTCATATGGTGTTGATTAGAAAGAAAGACAAATCCATCTGGATTTGCATTTGATTTCAGACGTTTAAAAATGCTTTGACAATCATGGACACCGAACCTTTGCCTTTATTGGATTCTCTACTAGATAAACTATCTACAGATACTTTTTTTTCTGTAAATATGACTTGTCAAAAGGCTATTGGCAAGTTCCCTTATCGGACACAGCAAAACCTTATACTGCTGTCGCTACACCTTTGGAATTGGTCCAATTTAATGTTATGTCTTTTGAACTAGTTAACGCTCCTGCTACTTTCGTTCGAATGATGCGCAAGATTTTCTATGAGCGTGATGACATAATTATCTATATTGATTATATTTGTCTTTTTCATAAATCTTGGGAAGAACATGTTCTTGGAATTCAGTCTTTGTTGAATACGTTGCGTCTTCATCATCTTACTGCTAGACCTTCAAAAACTAAAATAGGATTCACTGACATTTTTTTCTTGGTCATAAGGTAGGAGAAGGTTTTCTTAAACCTGAAGATTCCACTATCTATAAAATCGTGAAGACAAAATAGAGTTTCGCAGTTTTTTAGGACCTGTCAGATTCTGTAGAAAAATCCTGCCTAACGTTTCAGAAATTACTTCAGTTCTGTCTTCGTTATTAAGAAAGAACTCCCCAAATAAGAATGTTTGGTCCCATATTTGTAATGACTCTTTAAATTTATTGAAGTCTAGCTTTTCAAAATTACCAATTTTAAGATTGCCTGACGCTCGATTTCCTTTTATCCTTAGAGTCGACGGCTATGGATCGGTAATCGGTAGTACACATATGCAGGAATTCGATGGTTGTCTACATCCAATTCTGTATGTCAATCGAAAATTAACTCCAACGGATCAGAAATACCCGATTGTGGAAAGAGGACTGCTTGCGGTTGTTTACAGTTTCTCCAAACTCCAGAGATATCTTCTTGGAGCAAAATTTGTCATGGAGACAGATCAGAGGGATCTATCCTATCTGAAAACTGCAAGGTTTCGGAATGAAAGGGCTGCCAGAGCATCGCTTGCGCTCCAGCCCTACGACTACAAAATTCGTGTAATCAAGGGCACTCAGAACGTTTTGGCAGATGGTTTGTCACAATGTATGAAGGACTCCATGTCACCTAACGACACGACAAATACAGATACTTTGTAAGATTATGGCTCACCTATTGACTGACTTTGTCACATGTTGACCCGTGGAACATTGAACTTTTGGGAGTTGTTTTGACTAACACTGCTCATACTGATGAGAATTTTCATATGTATTACTGAGGTACAAGGATGGAAGGTACAATGACTCGTTGTACAATGCTAACGCTGAGAACTAATTTGAATTTTCGCATTTGAAATTGAAGACAATCTCTCAATGACTTTTTTGACAGTACTTGCAGTTATTGATCTATTCACATGCCAGCTGATGATGATGAATGCTGATATCGCCAATTTCTTGTGGTATATCTTTCCACTCAGCGCATTTTGTGGATATCTTGTGCCTTATTAACAGTGGTCATACTTAGTTTTTATGCAAACACACGCACATTCTTTAATAATATAAGAATACTGTGACTTGTGAAGATTTTCAATGTAAAATTGTGGTTGATTCTATTATTGAGTACGGCGTACACAAATTAAGGGACATAATTTAAGAATGCTTCGCATGTTCAAGGGGATTTACCAGGAATACTCCAATCGTACATTTTTGGTTTGCAATCTATTTGGACTTTGCACATTCAGACTTACGATGAACATACGATAGTGTGGCAGAGGATCATGGACATTTTTATAGTGCTTAATTGGACATATTTTCGCTGAATTTTTATTTTATTTTATAGTTTACTAATATGTAATATACTGGTACACTAGGCTTTTTAACTCCAGTGCCATAATTAACTGTTAAGCACTTTTAATTCACAAGATAGGATTCGTTCTTTGATACAAATTATTTGCACACTCTCACTAATTTTTGAGTAAACATGTTGCTGATATTCCATACTATTATCAATTTGTGTCACATATCATCGTATTCTTACCTAATTGCGCACACAATTGTGGTAGATGCAAGAAAACATTTTTTTTTCTTTTAACACCACAGTACTATGGTTCAATGTTATGGCTCATTAAATCAGTCAAGGTTCCTTAGATGACATGATACTACTTGGATAACTGTGGCAATTCTAGAGCTAATTCATGGATAACGGTGGCAATTCTAGAGCTAATACATTGAGGGCAAGTTCCATATCCTACTAATGACAGGCTGTTGCTATGGTGTCAGACTGTATCGGCTAGACCGAACCTCTGACGTCCAGGCCGGATCTCGCTTCATGGGCAACAGCTTGATCTACAATTGCCCAACCTCGTGCCACCGAAAGTTATTTCGGGAGGTACGCTCCTATGGTCAGAAATGACTGGAAGGGAAGATGCTATGGTTCGGACAAGTACTTAGATGTACACCTTACTTTAATCTTTTAGCGTATGATGTTGCATTCAGTTCCAAAGTTTGTTATTGCCGGGAGTTGTAGTGAGGATAAGCTCTCACTGCAGATAAAATACTTCTATGGCACGCGCCTCAAACAGCATCTGACAACCAAGTCCAGCTCGCGGCCTTCACGTGTGGCTCAATTTGAGCCCGGCATAACTGTTTCCACTGACGGGAGAAGGGGCAAAGGCGAGAGACTGGCGCCTTAAAACCAGCAGCTTCGGGCAGATAGGGCTCGTGATCCTTGGTTGGTAGCTTATCTAAGAGAAGGAACTCTGAATTCAAACCACCGCTGCCTTGCGGGAATATCCATTTATGGAATTGGCTTCGGGAGTAAACCCTGAGGATAAATCCGGAGTCGGAGTCCCTAAGGCAGTCTAATGTCGATTCGACATTATTCTGGCAACTCCTGCGACATGGCTGGTACCAAACTGTATCGGCTACTGCCGTTCCTTTGGATCTACCGGCTGTGTGGAGAGGGGGAACATGCTGCATGGGCAACAGCTTGATCTCCATATAACTGTGCCCAAGCTCGCGCCCTGGAGAGGACACTCCAGCTTCACCCTATAGGTGTCGGCAAAACACGGGAAGTAGCAGTTACCGGTTATAAGCATTTTGCCCAATTGGCGTAGGGCATGGCGCCAGGGGCTACTTCCGACAGTGGGAGAGGTTCTAGGATCTCACTGGACAGCTACCGCCCGCTTCAAGCTGGGCAGCCCCCAGTCAATAAGGTGTTGTCCCGCCACTGTCTGCTTTCCCCATTGGGTGCATGGGGATTAGGGTCAAACCCGAACTGTGGACAGAAAATTTTGCACCAAGCAATTATCGAAAAAATAGAAATAAGCAAACTCTCAGATTGGGATGCTGGAACGTCCGGACTATGTTGACTGGACTATCCGAAAACCTACAGGATGTAAACGATGTAAGGAAGACAGCCATAATTAATGATGAGCTTAAACGACTTCAGGTGGATATAGCTGCACTTCAGGAAACGCGCCTGGCGGGCTCTGGAACGGTGAGCGAGAAGGACTACACATTTTATTGGCAAGGGAAAGATCTTAATAAAGCTAGAGAACACGGAGTAGGTTTTGCGGTCAAAAAATCGCTAACTAAAATGGTTGAACCAGGCGAGAATGGATCAGAACGCCTGTTAACGCTCCGCCTGCAAACTAGCACAGGTCCCATCACCCTTGTCAGTGTGTATGCTCCTACTCTGTACTCTGCCTCAGAAGCTAAAGATGAGTTCTACGAGAATCTAACAGCAATTATCAAAAGCATACCTAGGCAAGAACAGCTTGTTCTCCTTGGTGACTTTAACGCTAGAGTGGGTGCCGATAATGTTTCATGGCCTTCATGTCTGGGCAGGTTTGGTATTGGCAAGATGAATGAAAATGGACAACGGCTCTTAGAGTTGTGTGTCCACCATGACCTCTGCGTGACCAACACCTACTTTCAGACAAAACCCCAGCATAAGGTGTCATGGAGACACCCACGATCCAAGCACTGGCACCAACTTGACCTGATTCTCGTCAGAAGGCCACTCCTCAGGTCTGTGCTCTCCACGCGCTCGTACCATAGTGCAGACTGTGATACAGATCACTCCTTGGTTTGCTGCAAAATCAGAGCACAACCAAGAAAACTCTATCGTGTCAGACATGAAGGGAAACCACGCATTGATACCAGCAAGATGTCAGACCCTTTCATGATCGCTCAATTCACTGCGACCTTCGAGAAAGTGCTCAGTAGCCCTCAGCATGGTGATACTATTACAGAGAACTGGGAGCATCTACGGAACACCATTCAAAGTACTGCACTTGCCACCTTTGGTAAGAAAACAGCAAAGTCAAATGACTGGTTTGATGCTTCATCAGATGTGATGGCACCTGTCATTGAAGCTAAGCGCAGTGCTATGAATGAATACAAACGTTCACCGAGTGCCAGAACCCTACAGATCCTGAGGGCTACGAGAAGCAAAGTTCAACAAACTGCTCGACGCTGTGCAAATGACTACTGGCTCCAGCTCAGTGAGAGCATCCAGATCGCAGCGCAAACAGGCAACATTAGACAAATGTATGACGGTATAAAGAAAGCACTTGGCCCCCATAAAAGTAAGACGGCACCGCTAAAAACCATCAGCGGAGAGAAGCTAACCGATAAGGGTAAGCAGATGGAGAGGTGGGTCGAGCACTACTCTGAGCTTTACGCTAGAGACAATACCGTTACGCCTGCAGCCCTTGATGGTGTCAACAGTCTGCCAACTATGGAGGAGCTGGATGCCGAACCAACATTAGAGGAACTCAGCAAGGCCATTGATAGCTTGGCCTCTGGCAAAGCACCAGGCAGTGATGGGATTCCTCCTGATTTAATCAAATGCTGTAAGAGCACGCTATTACATCCCCTGCATAGGATGCTGTGCCAGTGCTGGGAAGAGACAACTATTCCTCAAGACATGCGAGATGCCAAGATTGTAACACTGTATAAAAATAAAGGAGACAGAAGTGATTGCAATAACTACAGAGGCATCTCTCTTCTTAGTATTGTTGGTAAGGTTTTTGCCAAAGTCATCTTAATGCGACTACACAAGTTAGCTGAGCGCATATATCCAGAGTCACAGTGTGGATTCCGAGCTGGCAGATCAACAACAGACATGATCTTCTCTCTCCGCCAGCTTCAGGAAAAATCAAGAGAGCAGAAAAGACCATTATATATCGCCTTTATAGACCTCACAAAAGCATTCGACCTGGTTAGTAGGGATGGACTCTTTAAAATCCTCCTGAAAATAGGCTGCCCTTCTAAAATGCTGGAAATGATAAAGTCATTCCATGACGGCATGAAGGGAACAGTCCAATATGCTGGAAGCACGTCACAGCCCTTTGATATACGAAGTGGCGTTAAACAAGGCTGTGTTCTGGCTCCGACCCTCTTCGGAATCTTCTTTGCCTTACTCTTGAAACATGCATTCAGAGATGCAACTGAAGGAATATGCCTTCACACTAGGTCAGATGGCCGTCTGTTTAATCTTTCAAGGCTGAAGGCAAAAACAAAAATCAGAAGGGTCACTATAAGAGACTTGTTGTTCGCTGATGATGCTGCAGTCGTCACTCAAAGCCAACAGGAGCTTCAGAGCTTGATGAATCGCTTCACTAAAGCATGCAAGGACTTTGGCCTCACAATAAGTCTAAAGAAAACGAATGTGCTGAGTCAGGATGTGGGTGCTGCACCAGTTATCACTATCGATAACTATGAATTGGCAGTGGTGCACCACTTCACATACCTAGGGTCTACCATCAATGACAAACTCTCACTGGATACAGAAATCGACAGCCGCATTGGCAAAGCTGCAGCTACCTTTGCCCGCCTCACATCGCGTGTTTGGGGAAACTCTAAACTCACAATGAAGACCAAAGCTGCGGTATATAATGCCTGCGTCACCAGCACACTCCTATATGGCAGCGAGACCTGGACGACCTATGCTAAGCAAGAAAGAAGGCTCAATACCTTCCATTTGCGGTGTCTACGCCGCATCCTCGGCATCTCGTGGAAAGATAAAGTGACAAATGTCGAGGTGTTGTCACGTGCTGGCCTTCAAAGTATGTATACGCTTCTTAGACAGCGCAGACTTCGCTGGCTTGGCCATGTTCGCCGCATGGAAGATGGTCGCATCCCAAAAGATATCTTCTACGGACAATTAGCAGATGGCAAGAGAACAGTTGGGCGACCACAGCTGAGGTTCAAAGATGTGTGCAAGAGAGATATGAGGGCACTGGACATGGATCCAGCAACATGGGAGGATGAAGCTGCCGATCGCACTAAGTGGCGATGCTATTTACGGCGCCACCTCAGATTGGGCGAAGAGAGGCTCACACAAGAAGCAGAGGTGAGGAGAAAACGTCGAAAGGAGCACCAGGAAAATAAGCAGCTGAGGGCTGTCACCTCAGGGGCGCATTCCCATAGTCAGTTATGACTGAAGGGGCTATTATTATTATTATTATTGCATTCATTCACTTTATTAATATGATTGAATCATTTCATCTAATTAGGCTGCTATGTATTTGTTTATTCCTTAATGTTTTCCATTATAATGTTGATCAATAAGTAATTAATTGACTACTGACACTTGGCGACTGATAGGTGTTATTGGACGGTGTGAGGTATGTGAGTGCATGTATTGCTACCATCATTTTTTAAATATGTTGGGTACTTTTAGTTATGGCCACCTCACATTTTTGTTAAAAATGATTTTTGTTCAGGGTAGACTTTGGCTCTGGTTTTTAACCGCTGTCCACACTTTTAGTGTTTAATTGCCTACCCTATGGCAGAAATCTGGGCGCTATGCTATTTTGTGCTTACAATGAAGTTTGATGTTTTACTTTATATATAAATACACTATTTCCTCATAAGTTATCAAGAAGAACAACGTGGCATGCCCCAAAAACTGAGATACATGGCCAAATTGATTTTATTCTTGTATCCAAAAGATTCAAGTCCAGTATTAATAAAGCCAAAACTAGGACTTTTCCTGGCGCCGACATTGGTAGTGATCACGACATGGTATTGATGACGCTCAAGCTTAAACTTAAAAAGAACTATAATCAAAACAGATGTTCTCAGTTAAGATTCAATTTAGACAAACTGAAAGATCCAGAAATCGCGGGAATCTTTGAGGCAACTGTTGGAGGAAAATTCGCAGCTCTCAACTTTTTGGAGGATGATATCAACTCAATCACAGAGAACATGAAAGACGTGCTCATTGAATCAGCAACAGAAATACTTGGTAAAAGAAAGAAAATAAACAAACCATGGGTTACAGATGACATTCTAAAGTTATGTGATACACGGCGGGAAATGAAAAAGGTTAAGAAAGAGGTTCCTGAAGCAGCATGGCAATACAGTATGGTGAACAAAAATATTAGGAAGAAAATGAAACAGGCCAAAGAAAAATGGGTAGCTGATCAATGTGAGTCCATTAATACGGGGCTAACAAAAGGTAACAGCAAGGCAGCTTTTGACACATTAAGAAAACTATCAAAACCTCAACAGCCCAGGGTAACTGTCATAGAAGATAGCAATGGGGCTCTGCTCAATGAAAAAACAGCTGTAACGAGAAGGTGGACAGAATATTGTAAAGAATTATATAACTGTAAACTTGACACTGACTTAGGCATATTAAACAACATTAAGTGCGAAAACAGGGAACTCGGAAATGCAGCAATATTACGGGAAGAAGTGGAAGAGGCTATATGTTCGATGAAAGGAGGGAAGTCACCGGGTGTGGATAATATACCAGCAGAGCTCTTGAAATATGGAGGACCAGATATAGTAAAAATCATGACAACAATTTGCCAGAAGATATGGAGTACAAAAAAATGGCCAAAAGAATGGACGCAGTCATTAGTAATACCGCTTCCAAAGAAAGGAAATCTAAAAATGTGCAAGAACTACAGAACCATTAGCCTTATTAGTCATCCAAGTAAGGTAATGTTAAGGATACTTTTGAACAGAATAAAACAGAAATCAGAAGAAATCTTGTCAGAGGAACAGGCTGGCTTTAGACCAAAAAGAAGTACCTCAGAACAAATCTTCAATATTAGATTACTTATCGAAAAACATCTCCAACATCAACACGATTTATACCATAACTTCATCGATTTCACAAAAGCCTTCGATCGAGTCTGGCATGAAGGCTTATGGCAAGTAATGAGAAAATTCAATTTTGATACCAACATCATAGATATCATTGAAGCACTATACAAGGACGCAAGCAGTGCTGTTTTTGTAAGCAACGACATTGGAGAATTTTTCAAAACAACTGTAGGAGTTCGCCAAGGATGTATCCTGTCACCAGTGCTCTTTAATATATATCTAGAACATATTATGCAGGAGGCTCTCTACGATTATAAATCAACCATATCGATTGAAGGCCGACCTCTGTGCAACCTACGTTTTGCTGATGATATTGATCTGATAGCTGGATCAGAATCAGAACTTCAAGACCTTACCTCTAGACTGGAAAAAGTAACAAGAACGTATGGGATGGAAATTAATATAGAAAAAAGCAAGATATTGGTGAATAGCCATAAGAAACATGTTCCGACCAACATTACGTTAAATGGGCAAACGTTAGAAGAAGTTAACACCTTTAAATATCTCGGGTCCACTATATGTAGTGATGGAAGATCAATTAAAGAAATCAAGACAAGACTTGAGATGGCCTCAGCTGCCATGACAAGGTTGAATGTGATCTGGAAAAGTAACATCAGTTTTCCTGTGAAGATCAAATTATACAAATCACTTGTATTATCTATTCTCTTGTATGGGTGTGAGGGCTGGACACTCACTGCAGATACGGAGCGAAGGATTCAGGCTTTCGAGCATAAATGTTATAGAAGAATTTTGCGCATTTGCTATAAAGAGCACAAAACAAATGTCTATGTTAGAGAGAAGATAAACACCTATGCAGGTCACCAAGAACCACTTTTGTCAGTAGTGAAACGTCGAAAGCTTGCCTGGTTTGGGCATGTAACTCGTCATGACTCCCTTTCGAAAACGATCCTTCAGGGAACAGTCGAAGGTAAACGGAGAAGAGGAAGGCAGAGAAAATCCTGGGCTGATAACATCAAAGAATGGGCAGGACACGGTTTTTCCACACTTGTACGCATTGCTGAGGATAGAGAGCAGTGGAGGACCCTGTCTGCTGATGCTTCCACCATGGCACCCCTACGACCCATGACGGGTTACGGGCTGAGATGATGATATATATATATATATATATATATATAGATAGATATATATATATATATATATATAAATCTATATATATATATATATATATATATATATATAGTTTAATACTGGCTATTCACACTTCTCAGAAAATCAAACGTCCTGCTCAAGGGACAGTATTATAAAAAATGGAGTCGAGCCTTTACGTTTTCCCAATATTATAAAAGGCGTTGGCCAATCACAGCCAACGACTCTTTTTAAATTCAATACCATCTTTCACTCTGGTGATGTTATACTCACGCCACGGGAATAATTAAAACTTTGTTTCCATCATTTTTTTCGGGGGGGGGGGGGGGGGGGGAGATATCGTTATTATTAAAATTCATAACAAGTGTGTCGAAATCATTAGGTATATGATTCCATATGCTGCAGGGATGCAATTGCCAGGGCTACCTGGCTATTCTTAGTTGCATCCATTTTCCGTCCCTATGATGAATATCATCAGCTACCTAGGCGAGACTACGTCACCATTTTTTGACCATGCACTGGACACAACAGATTGAGATACCGTCTATACCACAAGTACAGAATTGGTACAACAGATCTGTGGCACCAGTCCAATGACAGCTGAACACATTCAACATATAGCAATGGAGTAGCATATGGCAACAACCTTCTTCACTCCCAAACAAATTGCTCTGAAACACGAACAACAAAAACAACCACCAAAAGCTACAGACTTTCATAAATTGGTACTTGCGTACAATACAAGTTATTAAAGTCGTATGAGATTAGTAATGTGGACGTGATTAAAAAAAAACCAGACAAGTGCCAGTGGAACAAGAGATAAGATGACACTGGAGATGGATAGGACACACACTGAGATGAAATCTTTTGACAGCATTACCAGGCAGTTCTGTAATCCCTAAGGTGAGAGAGGGAGACCTAGGAAACATGAAAAAGAGAAACAACAGACATGAAAAAGAAAAACAACAGACATGAAAAAGAGAAACCACAGACATGAAAAAGAGAAACAACAGACATGAAAAAGAGAAACAACAGACATGAAAGAGAGGAACAACAGACATGAAAAAGAGAAACAACAGACGAATGATTACTAGACATGAAACAAAAACATCACATACAAATATGAAGACATTATGTAAATACACTTAACACAATTATCAGGCAGAACACTGCAGCAATCAATTCTCAAAACACGTGGCAACATAAGTAATACAGTTTATTAGAATACACTAAACCACTTAAATAATTTAGTCAATATGTAAATGTTGACAAGCAACAAAAACTAATAGATCACACAAACTTTGGTCATACACAAATGAAAAAAATGCAAAATTAAAAATAAATGGACAGCAACAAAGCATAAAGCATGAACCATTAAATCAGTGCGTCTTAAATGTGGGAGTGCAACCTGACATGCCAGATCTCTTAACACAGCATACTACACAGAGAATGAATTTTGTGCCAAATATAACATTGACAATGTGAATTCAGTGAATACAGGCATGCCTCGCTTTATTGCCCTTCGCAGATATTGTGCTTTTTTCAATTTATTCATGTTTATTTATTAGAGAGTGCCTTCTTCTTCCGATATATTTTTGGCTCTCCGCCAGCAAAAACATTAGAATTTACTGAAGTTTCAGACGATGAGGATTGGCATATTTTAGCACTAAAGTATTTTTAACTCTACAGTACATTGCTTTGTTTGTAAGACCTAGTGCTATTGCGCACTAAATAGACAGTGTAAACATGATTTTAGGCTTTTATATGCACTGGCATATCGCCACTTATTATCACCTTCGTCGATTTTCAAAAAGCCTTTGATAGTCTACACCGCCCATCATTGTGGAAGATACTTACAATCTATGGTTTTCCAACAAAATATGTGAATATAATCAAAGCGCTATATGACAATGCAAGATGTTGTGTTAGAACAAATAAAGGGAATACAGAATGGTTTACAGTAGAAACAGGGGTGAAACAAGGCTGTATTATGTCACCACTACTTTTTGGAATAGCTATTGATTGGGTTATGAGAAACTATACCCACAATGAACAATGGGGTATAAAATGGACAAATGGAAAATTCCTGGGGGACCTGGATTTCGCAGATGATGTAGCATTCTTAAGTTCAACACCAAGACAATCCCAAGAAGCAATAAATAATTTGTGTCATCTCTCGTTTAAAATTGGTCTCCAAATAAATGCCTCTAAAACTAAAGCTATGAACTTTTCTAACGAGACCTTTGATATCATCTTGAACGGGGAAAAACTACAGAAAGTTGAAAGTTTCAGTTATTTAGGCAGTAAAATGACTCAGGATGGTGACACAACAAGAGAAATCCATACTAGAATTGCTTTGGCAGCTAGCGCCTTCAATAGATTATCTAACATTTGGAAATTACGATCATTGAATATACATACCAAGCTTCGTCTGTTTAATTCAAATGTTATCTCAGTGTTAACATATGGCTGTGAGAGTTGGAAAATAACAAAATCATTGGAGAACAAGCTGAATACATTCGAGAACAAATGTCTTAGAAAACTCATGAACATCAGTTGGAAAGAATTCAAGACTAATCGACAAATAAGAGAAGACTCTAGGCAGAAATATGTCTCTGACTATATAAGGAAAAGACGATGGTCATATATCGGTCATGTCCTACGAATGCAAAACAACAGAATACCACTACAGGCGCTCACTTGGGTTCCTGAGGGTAAGAGGAAAAAAGGAAGACCAAAAGAAACACTCAGAAGAACAATAATAAGAGAAGGAAGAACGTTGGGCCTAAATAATGTGCAAGAGCTAAGAGGAGTGGCGTCGCAACGAACAAACTGGAGAGCACTGGTTTCTGCCTTATGCGCCGTGTTTGGTGCTTAAAGAATTTATTATTATTATTATATGCACTGGGAAGCCAAAAAACAAATGGGTGTGACTCACTTTATTTTAATATTCGCTTTATTGCGGTGGTCTGGAACTGAACCAGCAATATCTCTGAGGTATGCCTGTATGTATGTATATATACGTGAACAAGACCTTTAAATATTTTTATAAACTCAGCCGAAAATGACCCGATTATTATGAAATTTTGTGACAATTATAAAAGCAATATCCCTTTTCCAATTTCGAGTCTAAAATTTCGAACTTCAAATTTCACGCAACGAATTTTACGCCTTGCAGGTTTAGCTGCATACAACTGTAATTCCCCTGCTACAAAATGGCGTTCTCTGAAGAAGAAAAACCAGCAATCAAATTTCTTCGACAAAACAATAATTATGGTGCAAAACGACATCTTAAGGAGTTTCCAAACAAAGGATGGACTTTAGGCAGACTGACATATCTTTTGCAAAAGATGGACCAAACAGGCACTGTTGAACGTTGTAAAGGCACTGGCCGAACATGCACTGCGCTCACAGATGACAACATCAATGCTGTTAACGAGCTTGTGCAAACTCAAGAAGGACGTCCGCATACACATCTTTCGCTACGTCAAATTGCTCGTCAGATAGGCGCATCTCAAAGATCCGTGAGCAGAATCATCAAAAAGGAACTTAAGTTAAAATGTTTAAAGAAACATCGGGCGACAGAGTTGACTGAACGCAACAAAGAGTTACAGCTTTCCCGGGGCCAACATCTTTTGCTTCGCTTCCCAGAGCATAAAGTGAGTTTCGCATTTTTCACGGATGAAACTACCAATAGTCAGAAAGATCGAGTGTATGCATCTGTTGTCACCAGAAAAAGAAACATATATGATAATCGGTTGCTGCGAGCAAAACCAACGTTCAGCAAATCAGTAATGGTTTCTGTTGGTGTCTCATCACTTGGCCGCATTGGAATTCATTTTGTTCAACCTGCTATCAAGATAGATGGCGATTACTACCGCAACGAACAGTTGATGAAGTGCGTTCTTCCTGACATAAGGGAAATGTCATAATTCTTCATCTTCCAGCAAGACGGCGCTGCTAATTGTGCTAGAGATACAGTTACGCTGATCACTCAGGAGACACCTGAATTAATCGAACCAAATTTTTGGCCACGAAATAGTCCACATCTTAACCCCGTGGACTATGGGATTTGGGGCGTTTTGCAAGAGAATGTCTACCGAAAAAAAAAATTGGCAACGTGGATGAGCTAAGAGGGCGGATAAGCAGGCATGGGATGAGCTAGAACAGCGCACAATTGACACGTCAGTGAAAAAGTGGCACACCTGGCTTCGCGCATGTGTTGCAGGTGCCGGCGGACATTTTGAGCACCAAATGAATTGGGCAAAATGTAGGTAAACATTTTCTCACCATTTGTACCAACTTTCATCATAATCGGGTCATTTTCGGCCGAGTTTTTAAAAATAATTAAAGGTCATGGGTTTCTTAGCCACCTCTACACCTCACGGTAGAAGGGGAACGACTAAGTAAGTAAAGGGTTTCTTAGCCTCACTGTATATATATATATATACACACACACACAAAGTTTATAATGTTGGTGAAAATTGTGTGCATTATGTCTACAGCTGTATGAACTTCTTCCTTCTTCTTCCTCGTTCGTCCTAAAAAGGACGTTGGTTGCGTTATGTCTGTTTACAACGGAGCTGCGATATCTGCGCCTTTCGGCCGACACATCTGACTTCAGCATGGCATTTTTTGGGACCGGGTTTCCTTTCCCTCTTCGATCCCTGCTCTCTCAGCGAGACTGCAGTGATGCAGCCTGTTTCCAGGACTACCGCATGGAGGTGGAGTAAGGTCTTGGTCAGCTCTGGTTCGCTGACCCTGACGCAAGCAGTCAAGCTATGGGTCGCTGACTGCATTCTCTATTGCTGCATCTTTGGGTCCCAGCTGTATGAACAAGCACTGGAAATGACTTAAACAAGCGTTTTTAATTGATGTGGCTCTCACAAGTACTGCACTGATTGACTATTATGTACTGCCACAATGGACTTGTCAGTGTTAGCAGTGTAATGATTAATTTTCATAACTAGTGCCCCCACAATAGACTTGTCAGTGTTAGCAGTGTATGATTAATTGTCATAACGGATGCCCCCACAATAGACTTGTCAGTGTGGGCAGTGTAATGATTAATTGTCATAATGGGTGCCCCCCAATAAACTTGTCAGTGTTAATAGTGTAATAATTAATTGTCATAACGGGTGCCCCCACAAAAGACTTGTCAGTGTTAACAATGTAATAATTAATTGTCATAACGGGTGCCCCCACAATAGAATTGTCAGTGTTAACAGTTTAATAATTAATTGTCATATTGGGTGCCCCCACAATAGACTTGTCAGTGTTAACAGTGTAATGATTAATTGTCATATTGGGTGCCCCCACAATAGACTTGTCAGTGTTAACAGTGTAATGATTAATTGTCATAACGGGTGCCCCCACAAAATGTCCGTTGTGTGACAAGATATCATCATCACCCTCGAGCTCCTCAAGAAGCACAGGACTTCAATAAACTTATGCCAAGTCTTCCTATCATGTGACATCCGCTGAAAGTCTTTCCATGTTTTCTTCATTGTCTTGATGTTTGTCTCCAGTTCTCTTCTCCATGGGTGGTCTCCACTCTACCTCACTTACCTTGGAGATTCCTGGACAAGAACTACCTTGTAATGCTATCAAGTTTCGTCAATGTGTTGTTTGGTCTCCAGTCTACCTCACTTACCTTGGAGATTCCTGGACAAGAACTACCTTGTAATGCTATCAAGTTTCCTCAATGTGTTGTTTGGTCTCCACTCTACCTCACTTACCTTGGAGATTCCAGGACAAGAACTACCTTGTAATGCTATCAAGTTTCCTCAATGTGTGACTTATCCATCACAAGCATCTTCTTATTCTTATTATCTCCTGTCCCAGTGGCACTAGTCTGATTCTTGTCATCAGTGATCAGATATCCCTTCAATCCTACTTTATACAAGCAGCCATTTAAGATAATACAACTTAGAGGTTTCTTAACATTTCTTCAGCCATGGACCCACTTTTTTGATTATCCACTGTCAACAACCAATACCCCAGTTGACAGTGGATTCATGTCTTCACTGACGGATCTTCAGAAAAAGCAGTAAGGAAAGGAGGAGCAGGGATCAAAATGCTAATGGCAAACGCTCCAGAAATAGAACAGTCAAATGCTACTGGAGAACTCTCAACAAACTACAGGGCAGAGCTACAGACAATCCTAGAGGCTACAAAGATACTGGAGGAACAACGACTTAAAGGATCAAATATAGTCTTCTTATACGACTGCATGTCAATTCTTCAGACTATTCAAAATGAACCTGAAGATCTCTTAACAAGAACAGTCATAGAACACCTGAATCAGCAGTCCGCCAACAACAAAGTGTCACTGCAGTGGATTCCTGCACATTGTGGAATTGCAAGAAATGAGGCAGCCGACAGACTCGCTAAAGCAGGCACCCAGAAGGAACAGTTTCATTACAGTCTCACTGAAGGAAGCAAAGACACTTATCAAAAGAAAGTACAAAAATGCATGGAGCCAGAGAACAAGCAGCAATTACGCACAAGACCCCATTCTAAAGCTAGACAGAAAACTGCAAACCACCATTTTTAGGTTCCGCACAGGACACTGTAGACTAGAAGCCCATCTCCACAAAATTAAAGCTGCCCTAACTGACCAGTGCACATGCCATAATGACCCCCAGACTCCAGAACACGTTCTACAAACATGCCCTCTCTTTGGTGACTTGAGAGCTCCAACCTGGCCCCAGGAGACGAAAATGGAAGAGAAACTGTGGGGCTGAAACTCCTACTGACGATTGGATTCATGGAGGCAACTCATCTCCTTGTTTAGACTTGGCCGAGCATAGGAAACTGATTGCAGAAGAAAAAGAAGATTGTCAGCTAAAGGCCAAAGATCCCTTAGACAAAATGTACATATACATAAATACAATTTTTGCATAAAAATGTTACATTTTGTTACAAAGAAAAATTATTAAGGTTACATACAGTCATAATGAAATGTAAAAAAAAAGTATATATTTTCTTACGTGTAAAAATCTATCATAATTTTCCAGAGTAAAATAAAATAAAGAAATTTTAAGGACATGTACAGCCCAACCAAGTGCCTCATGGACCACCGGTTAAGAAACCCTGATATAACCATAATTTACTTTACATTTAGCCAAATTATTTGAGCTGACAGCACATAAAATGAGATTACAACCAGGGCATATGGTGACTAACCATTACCATAAGTAATTGTATGAATGTACACAGCCATCCCATGTACACACCCATCTCATGTACACATTTCTAATAATGAAAGGAGGAAATTAGATCAAAATCAGAACAACATGTTTTAAAACAAACAAAATGTAAATGTAGATCCATAGCAGATACTGCTGTAGGGGAGTGGAGTGTTAGAGACTTCATCATACTATTTCCAGCGTTATGAGTTTAGCTGACCAGTTCCTGTCCTTGCTGCCTTTTTCTTCCCTAAATCAAGAGCACAGTCTGGTGCTCATTTATAGTTGGGTAGATGAGCATGATGACACCAGGTTTAGAACCCTGTACCTTCAGCCGGGAAGAGTTGATTGTAGAGGAAGACAGTGCTGTAAGTGGGAATTAACATCTAGCGATAGACAGGAAAGATTTTCAGAGTGCACCATCAAGACAAGAGACAGAAGATTGAAATCTATTCAATGGTAAGATGGCAGTTGATAGATCAAATTGGATACCTCCAGGGGAAAAAATGCCACACATTTCTGCATATTATGAAATGGATTATTGCTTTCATCTGCTAAAATGTTAATAAAAACAAAACAAAAAAATTACGTGAAACAACAATTAAAAAAAAAATAACGGACATAAAACTGCCTCAGAGTACTTTGAAATTTAGCTGTGTGCCTTAATTCATGGGTTGGCAATGTGCAGACCTACTAGTAGGTACCATAAACTGATTTTTCATATTTGTTAAATTCACAATTCAATGAAATATTTAGAAAGTTCATTTAAAAAATTAAAAAAAATTAACATCATCAAAATCGGTCTATAAATAAAATAGTTATGAATTTTTATATTATTTTTCGACTTAGATATTTTATCGCTACGTCTGAAAATGAAAATGAGCCATCTTTGACATCACCAAAGGATCACAAATTACATATATAAGCACATATAAGATGATGTTTGTGTTAAATACTACTTGTAATTGTGAGAAATTAAGAAATGGAAGGCCAATATGCTCTTTTCAAATTTTAAGAAAATCATGTGTTTTTGGTTACAAAATCAGCACGACAAATAATTTTAAAGTGTCAATGCTCAAAATCTATGCACTGTAGACACTCAGTATCTATGACATCCAATGTCATAGTCACACTAAGTAAGCCCACTTTGTTTCTAAACATGTCACATTATTCTGAACAAGGTTATTATGAGTTAAAAATGACAAGAAAGCCACACAAAAAATATAAAAAAATAAATCGATTTCCGGAGAAACCGCTCAATTCGTCAAGATTTCTACATGTTTACAAAGAACAAACTCCGCCTATGCCGGTCCCAAGCCTGGATGAAAAAGGAGGAGGGCAGCCTGCATGGAGGCCGTAAGGAGGCAGCCCCTCCACTATGCAAAGGCACAACAGGCCAATCACCTGTTTGCTTTAAATCAAGATTAAGCGAAATATAAGAGAGAAAACCGGACTGATTCTAAAGACGACAAACTGGCACGGACTACGTACTACGACTTATGGAACATGGAACACAAGAAGTATAAATGGGAAGGAAGAGGAGCTGGTGGAAGAGATCAGGAAAGCAAAACTAGAAATCCTGGCTATAACTGAAACGAAGAAAAAAGGACAAGGAGTCATGGATCTCGATGGCAACACGCTGCTCTACAGTGGTGTACCCATATCTGAAAGAGCTAAAGGGGGCGTGGGTTGCATTGTGGCCTCAAATCAAAAAGATAGTATCAAGGGATGGAAATTTGTCTCGGAGCGCATTATGGTTGTACAACTAAAAGAAGGAGAAACCATAGTCAACCTGGTCATAGTGTATGGACCAAATGAGGATGAGAGAGCAGAGGTCAAGGAGGAATTCTTCGAGCTGCTTCAAAAGACAGTGGATGACTGCCTAGATGAAGTTATCATGCTCGGAGATTTCAATGCCAGAAATGGAAATGACCATGCTAGATGGGGTGGAGTAATCGGAAGATATGGAGAAGACACTCTCAATGACAATGGAAAGCGACTCCTTAGATTCTGCAGTGAGCAGAATCTGATCATTTCAAACACAAAGTTCCCCCATAAGCGCATACGTGCATACACTAGATGTGAACCAACAAAGAATGAGAAGTCAGTGATCGACTATGCCATAGTTAGGAGGAACTCATTCAAATATGTCCGGGATGCTAGAGTCTGGAGGGGGCCAGAGATTGGAAGTGATCACTACCTGCTTACAATCAAGAGAACAACTGAAAGAGTTGCACAGCCTAGGAACTGCCCAACATCATGCAAGAAACAAAGTAAACGAAAGGGAGAAATGAGCATTAAGACCTACAAGTTGAGAGAGCCAGAAATTAAGACCAGATATCAGGGGCTTATAGCTACAGTGGTGAGAAACACAGAAGAACAACCTGATGACTTGGAAACCCTCTGGCTTAAATTCAAGGACACCACAAAGACAGCTGCTGCAGAAGCATGTGGTGAAGTCCGACTTGGGAACACGAGAAAGAGGACATCTTGGTGGACAGAGGAAGTCAAAGAGAAAATAAGAGAGAAGGAAATGGCATGGAAACAATACTTACGAGCTAAAAACACAGCAGGACAAATAGAGAAATATAGAGAATATGTGACACTCAGAACAGAAGCAAAGAACAAGGTGCTAGCAGCAAAACAAAAGTCTGGGAAGAATTTGGAGAAAAGCTAGAAAAAGATGTGCAAGAAAACCAGAAATTGTTCTATAAGACCCTAAAGAACACGAGGAAGGAAAAACAATGCTCTCTCAAATTTAAAAAGGACAAGCAAGGCAAATTGCTTACTGCCCCGAAGGAGGTAATGGAAAGAATATTTCTCAAAACTCCTTGATGGTGAGTGTAGTGGATTTTGATGGTATTGTATGGTGGTGTTATCACCTAGTGTGATGCGTGAGGTCAGCTGTGAAGGCTCCTGAGATAATTGTAGCTGTGAATATACAGAAGGCCCTTTCGTGCTACCACTTTATGACCTCACACATATCTTTTTTTACTAATGAATGTGGCTACGTTAAAATCTAGGGTACTGAATGCAATGTGTTGTATGGACATATACAAACACACACAGATATTAATTAAGTCTAGTACTATCAATAAAATTTATAACACAATGAACTAAATTCAGCTGGTTAAATTTAGAATAGAAAATCTTTTTTTTTTAATTTATTTGTTCTGAACCAAGGTTTTATTTTGGCCAGAACTTATGCAAAGATTTTGAAATTTATGAATGAATGGCATGAATAAATGGCATGATAAATGAAAGATGTTTACATATGCAATCTTCAAGATTAATTATAGTATTACTGTTCGTAATGTTAATTTTTCTGGGAAAACTATGAATGGATGTGCTGTTGGGGTGGCTTCATCCCTCCCTGTTTATGCCTACAAAACATTGTCCATTAATGATGGAAGGAAATGGGATGCTTCAGTAGTAAATTCTCTTGGGTGCTAGTTTTATGAAGTTGGTGTAGGTTCAGCAGGCCAGCTAGCCTACTTAACTTTAATAGATTTGTTCTGGTGCTGGAATCTGATGGCCCCACCTCTCCGTGCTTGAGCAATACAAAGATGTTCTGCCGAAATGTACACTGCACGGGTCCTCACTTCAATTATTAATCAGCATTTGACACCACCTTAGTGTCAAGATCGAACTCACAGCTCTGAAATAAAGTATTGGTTTTTGCTCAGAACCTTACCTAATAAGCCACTTCTACACATAACACATTACAATAACACCACATAAACAGGGTCAGTTCTCTCTGACCAGACAGCACATCTTACCTAGTTGGTTTCGCATAGGGTAAGTTTCCCCAGTCTACAGATTCTGAAATAGGTGCATTATCTCACTGCCATAGAATAGGATAAGTGATATGATTCACTGTTCTCAACACTTGATCACCCCTTCCTAAACCTTGCTGTAGTTTATATTTTGTTTGTCCCTAGACCCTGAACTAGGGCGGGGGGTCCAGAGCGAATCCTTACTTGTTTGTAAGGCTAGATTTCGATATGGCAGTATCAAATCACTCGAAACATTAAACAATATTCAAAATATACAAAGAAATAATTTCAATCTTACCAGATTATGAATAAAGAACACAGAAATGCTAGCAAAACTCAGCTGAGCTGCTGGCTATAGTATGGCGTCCCTGAACTTATTTCAATTTATTTCATTTGGAAATCACCACACTTGAAATTTACTGTGTCTATCACTGGACAACTATTGAGGAATGGCCCCAAATGCGCGTCTGAGCGCCGATAATATGATTGTCTGTGGCCAATCAATGCCTTGGTTTTTTTTAAATTCAAATTTCCTACACTAAAGTCATTTCAGTCATGCTTCAGTCAAGTATGGATTTTTATCTGTTAGTCTGTCCGTCTCTACTTGCGTTTTCACAAAAACGTACTTGATTTTTGAACCAACCTTTCTCTCCCCTCCAAAATTTTGTCGTTAAAAGTTATTTTTAGACACAGCTCCCACCAATATCCCTTCTCTTCCATGCTAATTAGATTAGAACACCTGCGTCTCAAGGTCGCGATTTTTTTGTGCAAATAGCGACACTTTTGATTCAATGCAGTCTTTCGCTGCTGTGAACAACACTGTCTTTTGTCATTATCTTCATTATTATCTATCCGTCTGTAAAATTAAAAACATATTATTTCAATGCTCAGAATGGGCCATCCGGCCAGCTAATTTTTATATTCCTAACATTAATATTAAGAAAAAGTTACTTTTTAAATTTTGTAATATTTCAAGCATCTGCGTTTAGCCGCTGAATTCAAATCAAAGGCTTGGTATCGCAAAAGCGTCCGTTTTCGTACCTCGTGTCAATTTGGGGACGTGAATTTTTACTTTTCCCCCCCCTCCCAATTGCGTCTCCTTAGCCTTGCTAGTCTCACGCAAGTTTTCAGTCATATTTTTTTCCTTTTGATCTGCCGTTCAATTTTTATGGAGGGTGATGACCCGCGGTCAGGGCGATCATGTACTATCAGCAGCTTACGCATTATGTTTTTATCCTTACATTTTATCCTTTGGAGATATTTTTACGTTGTATCACTTGTTAATTTTATGACACATCTCCCCACTTGAAAACATGCCTACGGCAAGTTCTAAAACCAGTGATACACATAGATAAAATCTCTCCTCACGTCTGCCATTACTCTAATTTTGATCACAGGGGTGCCGACTGAGGAAATCTGCACCGACATTCAATTTGCCTGGGATATATTGGATACTAAACTGATAAGGTTGAAGCAATAAAGACCACCTCAGCAATCTTGCGTTTTCATGCTTAGCCTGAGATAAGAATACGAGAGGCTGATGATCCGTCTCCACCACAAAAGTCCTACCATACAGATAGATTTGAAACTTCTTTATTGCCCAGATTAACGCTAAACATTCTTTTTCGCTTGTGGAGTATCCTTGTTCCGCCTTATTCAATTTGCGGCTTGCATAAGCGACTGGTTTCAGTTCCCCATCAGGTGAAGATGATCTTTGCAACAAAGCCCCTCCGAGTCCTACATTACTTGCATCGGTTCTTAAGACAAAGTCCTGTGTCAAATCAGGCAGTTTGAGAATAGGCTTGCTAGTGAGTTTTTCCTTTAACTCTTGGAACGCTAGTTCACATTGTGCAGTCCAAATAATTTTATCTGGAAGTCCCTTGCGAGTCAGATCAGTCAGAGGAGCACAAATAGCGTTAAAATTTTTGATGTATTTCTGATAAAATCCGCATAACGACACGAATGATCGCACGTCCTTTTTTGTTTGTGGCCTAGGTGCTCTCTGCAGTTTTTCCAAGTTCTTAGGATCAGGGGTCATATTACCCTGATATACAGTGTGTCCCAAGAATTCCAACTCTTTGCATCCAATACAACATTTTGTTGGCCTAGCAGTTAAGTTCGCCTCCCGAAGTCTATTAAATAACATCTCTAGAGCTTCAATGTGTTCTTCAAATGTCTCTGTGGCGACGAGAATATCATCCATGAAATTCGTGATACATGGGTTATTCAGGGGATCCAACAATTTGCGCATCATCCTTGAAAATACACTCGGAGCATTTTTTCAGTCCGAATGGTAGCATATTGAATTCATAATGTCCATCCGAAGTGCTAAAAGCCAAATAAGGTCTCACTTCAGGCTTCACTGGGATCTGGTAATAGCCTTTACTAAGATCCACCTTTGAAAAGTATTTTGCCTTGTTCAGTCTGGCAAATAACTGTTTTGTGTCTGGTAATGGATCCACTTGTCCTTCTGTGACAGCATTCAGTTTCCTGTAATCTATGCACAGTCTGTGTTCCCCAGACGGTTTTCTCAACAAAACGACACTAGAACTAAAAGATGATTCACTGTGCGAAATAATCCCCTCCTTCAACAAATAATCTATTTCTTCCTTCAATGCCTTCTCCTTCGCGAACGGAATAGAATAGGCTCTCATACAGATTGGGTTTGAGTCTACCAGTTTCATGTCATACTGTAGCAAATTTGTATGGCCTGGTTTATCTGTTAATACATCTGTATGTTCCTCCAGAACCTGTTGATCTCTCTCCCTCTGGTTTTTAGTCAGGTGCTTACTGACTTTTACCTGTGCTGCTGTTTCACAAGGATGTAATGGGTATTCATGTGAGGTGAGTGGTTCCTTTTGCATCTGGGTTGCAATAGCCAAGGTCAATAAGGGGGTGCTTTCCTGGAGTGGTCTGTCCAGATACTTCTTTAACAGGTTTACATGATAAACTTTCTCCTTCCCCTTTTTGTCAATTTTATAGTTTGTTCTAGACACCTTCTCTAGAACCGTATATGGACCTTGCCAACCAATTTGTAATTTATTCTGGCTTCCGGGTAGTAGAAGCAGCACCTTCTCTCCCACAGCCAGTTCTCTGTCCTTTGCCTTCCTATTAAAATATGCTGCATGTTTCTTCCTGGCTTGTTTCAAATTATCATTTGCCAGTTTCCATCCAGCTTTCAAACGAGTGGTCAGTTCGTTCACGTATTGATAAGATGAGGTAACAGTCTCTTCCGCCTTCTCATCTGTCCAGGTCCTTAATAAAGCTACATCTGGATCTTTAATTTATCATACTTATTTTTCATGGAACCCATCGGGTCCCGTCCCTTAGAAGCTTTATAATGAGGACTTTTCTTCCTAGAATCATCACTCACAAATCGACCACTACCAATTTTTTTCTGGGGTTTGTCTCCCCACTTTAGATTGCTTATGAGAGATCTTCGCTCTCTTGTCTGTTCTTCCAGTTTATATAAGTCTGACCGAGGGATTGTCATCTTATCCTGGGTAAAATTTCTTCTTTGTACTCTTCGCATAGTGGCCATGTTAATCCATTCAAGTGAAGACTGGGTGTGAAAAGGGGGCTCCCATTCCACTTTGTCTACCCGAGTATAATTAGTTTTCCTTTCAGGCCTAAAGTTGCCCCGTGGCGTTTCTAGGTCCTGCACATATTTTCCCTTTGTGGGTGTTCCCTCATGAAATACGCCACATGCTTCTACAAAGTTTTCAACATCGACATTTACGTCGGGCCAATAGTATTTTCGAGCAATCTTTTGGCAGATGGTACCGACTTTCTCATGGTCACCATCTTTTCCAACATGTAAGCTCCTTATTAAGTTTGCCCTATATATCTTGGGAAGAACTAACTGTCCGTGACCAGTGGATCTAGTTCCTGTCTTCCTGTATAATAGTTTGTTCTTCATGAAATATTCCCCCTTGCTCGGAGGTGTGTGGCATTTGGGCAATTTTTTAAAACATGGCTTGAGTGTCCTATCCTCAGCCTGCGCCTTCCTCATCTCCTCTGGATGAGCATTTATAGGTTCACCTTCTTCCTCCTTCTTCTGTGACCTGGTCTGCACTGTCGCCATGATCACAGGTTTCTCGGGATTCCCCAAGAAGACGTATCTACACCCCAATATCAGAGGGTAGATTGGTTCATCTATCACTGCTGCTCTGATTTCTCCTTCCACATAGCGAGTTTTCACCGTTATCCTTGCGATGGGAAGTGTCATGAGTGGTATGTCCTTAGTCGCCCCTTGTATTTCCACTGTTTCTGTGGTATACTGACTTGGGTCCACTAGGCTAGACTTCACAACTGAATCATAATCCAAACCTGTATCATAAAGGCACCTTATGGTGACCCCATTACAAATAACATCCTCACAAACTGGGGGGTGATAAGGTTCCTGTTGTCCATTAGGATTAACCTTTAATCTTTGCGTCCCCGACTTCATTGCAGCAATGTTTGAAGGTTTCCTTCTACAAAATTCGGTGTTATGGTTATCCTTCTTGCACCATTTACACCATCTTTTTCCTTGGTTCAACGGTTTTCTTTCATTGAACTTTTGGTCATTGAACTGTGAGTTTCTGTCGCGATAGTCATTTCTTGGCCGCTCAAAGTTTGTCCTACCTTTATTTCCCTGCTCTCTATTATCAAATTTATTAAATTGCTGTGGAGCTTTAAAATTGTCTATGTGCTTCTTTTTAGCACCACTTACCTCTGCCTGGGCTGCCTGATACCTCTCAGCAACATTTAAAACCTCCCCCAACTTCTCTGCACCTTGTTCCATGAGAAATTTTCTCATGTCTGGAGCCATGGACTCTCTCAATTGCTCAATCATGATCATTTCTTTAAGATCTTGGGTCTTCCCCAGAGCCGTCCATTTCTCCAAATAGGTTTCCAGTCTAGCAGAGAATTGGTGGTATGTCTCCCCAGACAACAGTTTGGCATTTCTAAATTTCTTACGATAAAATTCACCATTCTTCTCGTACCTTAATAACAAAGCCTGCTTTAACATGTCATAATTGTCTTGGTCTTCCCTGTTCATTTTAGCAAATACTTCATAAGAAGTACCTCTCAATCCCTGTGATAGCTTTAAACTCCACCTCTCTCTCTCTAACCCATATGTAGTAGCTAATAACTCAAAACGTACTAGGTACCCCTCTATGTCATCGTCTTTTTCAACAAAATGGTCTAAATGAAACCCCATAGCTGAGTTTGAGGCTCCCAGACTGGGCGTAGCATCTGAGGCAAAAGGGCTGGCACCATTTTCAGGAGCCTGGCCTTGTAATTCCAGCTCCCTTAGTCGTAATTCGTGCTCCCTTTGCAACCTTCTATCTTCTGCCTCCCTTTCGGCCTTTTTATCTTCTGCCTCCCTTTCGGCCTTTTTATCTTCTGCCTCCCTTTCGGCCTTTTTATCTTCTGCCTCCCTTTGCTGTCGTTTTTCTTCTGCCTCAATCTTCAGCCTCTTAGTCTCAGCCTCTAACCTCTTCTCTTCAGCCAACCTTTCAGACTCTAATTTTCTTTCAGCCTCTTTTTCTAATCTCCTTTCTTCCCGTTCAATATATTTATCACATTCAGCCGTTACGTATTGAATTAAAATCTGACCATCCATTCCCATCTCCTTTGCGGTCAGCACAGCAGCTGATCTAAATTTTGCTAGCTCCGCCATACTTTTTAGACAATATAATAATATACAAGATAAATCTCTAACCAGTAAATACACTAAGTACTTCTTATGACTATAGTCTAACTAATTCTAACTAACCAGTTAACTAATTAATTATTACTGGCTGTGAAGATTCACCAACTTCTAATTGCCCTTTTAATTTAAAGGGACACTTTTAATTTTAAGGGAATTTTACAATTTTGTTCCCCTAATTTTATTTCTCCCACCAGGAGATCCTTATATTACTGTTTATGCTAATTATCCCGGACAAGACCCCAATATATGTAGTGGATTTTGATGGTATTGTATGGTGGTGTTATCACCTAGTGTGATGCGTGAGGTCAGCTGTGAAGGCTCCTGAGATAATTGTAGCTGTGAATATACAGAAGGCCCTTTCGTGCTACCACTTTATGACCTCACACATATCTTTTTTTACTAATGAATGTGGCTACGTTAAAATCTAGGGTACTGAATGCAATGTGTTGTATGGACATATACAAACACACACAGATATTAATTAAGTCTAATACTATCAATAAAATTTATAACACAATGAACTAAATTCAGCTGGTTAAATTTAGAATAGAAAATCTTTTTTTAAATTTATTTGTTCTGAACCAAGGTTTTATTTTGGCCAGAACTTATGCAAAGATTTTGAAATTTATGAATGAATGGCATGAATAAATGGCATGTTAAATGAAAGATGTTTACATATGCAATCTTCAAGATTAATTATAGTATTACTGTTCGTAATGTTAATTTTCCTGGGAAAACTATGAATGGATGTGCTGTTGGGGTGGCTTCATCCCTCCCTGTTTATGCCTACAAAACATTGTCCATTAATGATGGAAGGAAATGGGATGCTTCAGTAGTAAATTCTCTTGGGTGCTAGTTTTATGAAGTTGGTGTAGGTTCAGCAGGCCAGCTAGCCTACTTAACTTTGCCAGATTTGTTCTGGTGCTGGAATATGATGGCCCCACCTCTCCGTGCTTGAGCAATACAAAGATGTTCTGCCGAAATGTACACTGCACGGGTCCTCACTTCAATTATTAATCAGCATTTGACACCACCTTAGTGTCAAGATCGAACTCACAGCTCTGAAATAAAGTATTGGTTTTTGCTCAGAACCTTACCTAATAAGCCACTTCTACACATAACACATTACAATAACACCACATAAACAGGGTCAGTTCTCTCTGACCAGACAGCACATCTTACCTAGTTGGTTTCGCATAGGGTAAGTTTCCCCAGTCTACAGATTCTGAAATAGGTGCATTATCTCACTGCCATACAATAGGATAAGTGATATGATTCACTGTTCTCAACACTTGATCACCCCTTCCTAAACCTTGCTGTAGTTTATATTTTGTTTGTCCCTAGACCCTGAACTAGGGCGGGGGGTCCAGAGCAAATCCTTACTTGTTTGTAAGGCTAGATTTCGATATGGCAGTATCAAATCACTCGAAACATTAAACAATATTCAAAATATGCAAAGAAATAATTTCAATCTTACCAGATTATGAATAAAGAACACAGAAATGCTAGCAAAACTCAGCTGAGCTGCTGGCTATAGTATGGCGTCCCTGAACTTATTTCAATTTATTTCATTTGGAAATCACCACACTTGAAATTTACTGTGTCTATCACTGGACAACTATTGAGGAATGGCCCCAAATGCGCGTCTGAGCGCCGATAATATGATTGTCTGTGGCCAATCAATGCCTTGGTTTTTTTTTAAATTCAAATTTCCTACACTAAAGTCATTTCAGTCATGCTTCAGTCAAGTATGGATTTTTATCTGTTAGTCTGTCCGTCTCTACTTGCGTTTTCACAAAAACGTACTTGATTTTTGAACCAACCTTTCTCTCCCCTCCAAAATTTTGTCGTTAAAAGTTATTTTTAGACACAGCTCCCACCAATATCCCTTCTCTTCCATGCTAAGTAGATTTGAACACCTGCGTCTCAAGGTCGCGATTTTTTGTGCAAATAGCGACACTTTTGATTCAATGCAGTCTTCCGCTGTTGTGAACAACACTGTCTTTTGTCATTATCTTCATTATTATCTATCCGTCTGTAAAATTAAAAACATATTATTTCACTGCTCAGAATGGGCCATCCGGCCAGCTAATTTTTATATTCCTAACATTAATATTAAGAAAAAGTTACTTTTTAAATTTTGTAATATTTCAAGCATCTGCGTTTAGCCGCTGAATTCAAATCAAAGGCTTGGTATCGCAAAAGCGTCCGTTTTCGTACCTCGTGTCAATTTGGGGACGTGAATTTTTACTTCCCCCCCCCCCCTCCCAATTGCGTCTCCTTAGCCTTGCTAGTCTCACGCAATTTTTCAGTCATATTTTTTTCCTTTTGATCCGCCGTTCAATTTTTATGGAGGGTGATGACCCGCGGTCAGGGCGATCATGTACTATCAGCAGCTTACGCATTATGTTTTTATCCTTACATTTTATCCTTTGGAGATATTTTTACGTTGTATCACTTGTTAATTTTATGACAGTGAGCAAGGTCAAGCATCAGAAATGATAACCACTAGCATAGAAGAGAAAACCAATGGTGGTGAAGATAACATAAAGATGGAAGAACTGAAGGCAGCACTGGAGAAAATCAAGATGGGCAAAGCAGCAGGGCATGATGGTATAACACCAGAAATGGTTAAGTACATGGGAGCATCAGGCGACCTATTACTCATAAGGGTCCTACAGGCAGCATGGTGCAACATGGCCATACCAAAGGATTGGGAGATTGCCATCATGACATCGATTTTCAAAAAGGGTGACATTCGACATTGTGGAAACCACAGAGGCATGTCCCTTCTCAGCGTCCCTGATAAAATCTACTCTAGAATCCTAGAGCAGAGACTCCGATGCCTAGCTGAGCCACAATTGGATGAAGTCCAGTGCGGATTCCGAGCAAACCGAAGTACTCAAGACCTAATCTTCACACTCAGGCAGCCGAGTGAAAAGGCCCTTGAGGACAAGAGTGAGATCCATCTTTGTTTCATAGATCTGGAAAAGGCGTTTGACAGGGTCCCCTGGAGCAAACTTTTGGACTGTTTGGCAAGGAAGAACATTCCAGCACCTCTGATTCATGCTATACAGAGCTTCTACAAGTCTTGCAGAAATTATGTGAGGACAGCAAACTATAAGTCAGAAGAGTTCAGGACCACCACTGGTGTAAGACAAGGTGATATCCTGTCACCTTATCTTTTCATACTCCTCATGGACGATGTCATCAAGGCATGTAAGGAGAGAACAAAAAAGTATTCAGTGGGGTACTGGAAGATGAGACAGGTCTGTATTTCAGAGCTAGCATTTGCTGATGATGTTGTCCTGATTGCTAAATCAGAGGCACATCTCCAATCCAACCTGCAAGTCTGGAAGGAAGAGCTGTAGAAGAGAGGGATGGTCATAAGCAGCTCTAAAACAAAATCCATGGTGATATCACGAGAAGACATCAGATTAAGTTGGGAGAACAGGTCCTGGAGCAGGTCGACCATTTTAAATATCTCGGAGCTATTATAGACCGAAAGGGAGGCATCAAAGAAGAGTTGGCCACTCGAAAAGCAGCGGCTGGGAGACTTTTTCAGGCCATAAATCGAGGATTCCTCAGCAAGAAAGAGGTTGGTAAGAAAACGAAGATGGCTGTATACCGCTCCACCTATGTCCCAGTCTTGACATATGGATGCGAGTCATGGGCAATGACTACAACCCACAAAAGCCAGATCCAAACCTCAGAAATGAGGTATCTGAGGAAGGTGGTTGAAGTAACAAGAAGAGACATGGTCCGCAACCAGACGATACGTCAAGGCCTAAAATCCCACCCGCTGCAGACCCAAATAGAACAGTCCCAACTAAGATGGTTTGGCCATGTCTGCAGAATGGGAGAAGATCGGCTACCACGACAAGCATGGGAAACAAAGAGCCAGGGATCCAAACCCCCAGGACGACCCAGAGTCCGCTGGGAGGACAACATTAGACAATCTTTGAAGGACCGAGGACTGGAATGGAACCAGGCCAGGAAGAAGACAGCTGATATAATAGTCTGGCGCTCTCTCTTCCAAACCTCTACACCTCACGGTAGATGGGGAACGACTAAGTAAGTAAGTAAGTTACAAAGAACAGAAAAAATTTACTAATGGAAGTTACAGTAATGATCCATGTATCATTTTTAAGCCTTTTTCAAGCACTTTCCAACAGTACAGAAATAAGTAGAATTACTTTGATTTGTTATGCAAATTATAGGCTCAAAAATGCCTTGTTTGAAGAAAATTAAAAATGTTTCATATTTATTTTCACCCACAAAATTGAAAAAAAAGAACCATTTAATTTATATTTATATATCATACATCATTTTAGAGCCTTTTTACAGCTCTTTGCAATGGAATTCAAATAAACTTTGTTTATCTGGCATATTCTGTTATGTGGCACATATTAGAAATGTCTTATTATTCCCAATCTCGTTAAGAAAGAATCCTACAGTACCGGTATAATACATGTATAGCTTATTCAATATCGCTTTCTGTCCCTGTAACAAATACATGTACTCCTATGTAGATGGGCCTAGTCTATAGTATGAATAAATATAATATAAATAACACTGGAAAAAAGAACTAGTATATCGAGATTCTAAATTCTAGGTCCTAAATAACATTAATTCATAAAGCCAGTGCATAAATAAATAATCTATTCAGCAGATGAAAGCAACTGTCGCGACTGCTTACATTGAATGAGGTCACCAAATTGACTGAGTTTTTGAGCGGTTGTGACATTAATCGTGATTAAAGAGTACCGGTATCTAAATACCACATTCAATGTGAACGATACTTTTGAAACTCTGCCAACGTTATTAAAATCACCCTCAAATAATTAAATTGTCAAAACAAAAGCTAAATCGAACAAATGACATTTTGGCTGTTCCAACCTTGAATCTTCTACCTGCACTCCCCTTGCTAATCGTAGAAATCTTCTTAGTTTTATTGTAGTTATCACAGCCGTACTTATTTCTGTATCAATTAAATGTTATCAATTTTCAAAAATATATATTAACTTACGCTGGTAGTTTCTCTCATTCGTGTTCTCTGTAGAATCTGCCCGATAGTTTCTCTTACTCGCATCATGCTCGGGGGTGGTGGGGGGGGAGGGGGGGTTGATCTTTCTGGTGGAACAGCAATCCTGACTGGACACAAGCGAAAAACACTTGTTGGGTTGCTCGTATTTCGTGAAAGCTTGCACTTTCAATAAATCAGAAAACGATAAAAATTTGCCCAAATGTAGTAGAATAGATGGCAAATCTATAGATTAAGATACTCTTGGATCCGGCTCTCGAAAGCACAATTAAAAAGACAACTTTGTCATTACTTATAAATGTGTGCAACTAATTCAAAATCAATCCGGGTAGTTTTTATACAAAATGAGGACCAATCACTCTTATTTCCATTGATCATAAATTTGGATAGAATAGGTCGTTGTTGATATAGCACCGAGTGTTTGAATGACGTGCGAGTAACTCCAGAGCTCACCCGACACCGGCGCATCGAAAAACCCGATATACTGATGTTTTTTGTTGCAATTTTTCTATCATTTACAAAAAACATTCTGTTTTCAAATATACATTTTTAATATACATTACCTTGTGTCAATTTTTTTTCATTACATACAAAGATGCAAGAGCAGCAAAACAACAGAGAAGACATAGTTTCCCCTTTCTGCAGTGTGGACATTTTTCCAGTGCTGAATCCGGGCAGTTTGTGGTACCTACAGCAAAATAAATGCAATCTCTGTGGTGCTATATTTTATGATATACAGCAGAGATGTCTTAT
The DNA here is from genome assembly GCA_024509875.1 of Oreohelix idahoensis. Classification (NCBI taxonomy): domain Eukaryota; kingdom Metazoa; phylum Mollusca; class Gastropoda; order Stylommatophora; family Oreohelicidae; genus Oreohelix; species Oreohelix idahoensis. The sequence continues at coordinate 59,603 of JAMPIV010018870.1, read as the reverse complement.
AAATGTGATTTTTGTGTAAAGTGTGGCCTCCGCCTGTTAGCTAAGAACATATTAGATGGGTGTGAAAACAAATCAAAAAAAAAGGTAATTCGTCTTACGAGGACAAAAGACAAAGAAAATAGCCAACGTTACAACCACAAGGCCTTCGTCAGGGAAAGGAAAGAAAGTGAAGGCTAGATAGGACACATAAGAACCTAAATAAATATTAAAAAATATAAAAATTAAACCTAGGTACTTCCATGAAGGAAAACGTCCCGCAAACAGACTGGCGTGCTCGGAAAAGGAAATGACTGTCAACACCGGATGTATACAATACATACTACGAAACTAAAAAACAAAACTGAACAATAAACTACCCAAACGTAATATTAGTGGGGACTTGAAATAGAAGAGGACAGAATGAGTTGGAGATAAATAAATATGAAATAAAAAATCAAGACATATTAAAAACAGTGTATTTTATTATATTCATACATATTATTAGAAGGCGGCAGAAAAATAGGATTAGAGTGGAAAGAGTCTAAATGGAACAAGAGAGGAAAGGGGAGGGTGACCTCAGACAAAGGTGTGCAGAGTGTTAAGACCGGCTGGTTTTAGACACTTCATGCGGTGGATAAGACGGTTCTCAAGCTGTTCTCGGCTAGCAGTGTCAGAGGAGCAGGATCTGATCGCCGTGATCTGGATGTCGATGGGACCATGATGGTCAGGACCATTAAAGTGTATGGCAACTGGTGTGGATTTTTGCTCAGCGATGTCATTCAAGTGCTGGCTGAATCTGTCCCCAAGTCCTTTGCCTGTTTGGCTAATATAGGTTTTGCAGCAACGTTTACATATGATCGTGTAAATGACATTGCGCGACTCACACGTGAAGCTACTGGTGATGGTGTACGTAGCCTCATGAAAAGACACTTTGTGGGTTGAGATGACATACTTGCACGTGTTGCATCGTGTCCGACCACAGGGTAGTGTGCCAAACTGAGTGGCATTCTCCTTTGGAAGACGGCTGCGAACAAGAAGATCCTTCAAGTTCTTGTCGCGTCTATATGCCACCAAAGGTGCTTCACCGAAAACTTCCTGGGTCACAGACTCTGCTTGGACGATAGGGAGATGGCGGAAAAGGATATGTTTGACTGCAGTACTGTGAGAGTGATAGGTCAAGATCAATTTGACTCTATCCGAAGTGGGTTTATAGTGAGGTTTGTGGGCCTCCTGACGAGAGATGGGGAGCACACGTTGGAGGGCAGAGGTGAGAACATGTTCCGGATAAAGTCTGCTACGGAAGAAATCAAACATCTCATTGGCTCGGAAGTGGAAGTCATCATCGTCTAGGCACAAACGGCGGAGGCGGAGAAGTTGTGAGAATGGAAGGGAGTCACGACAAGCCCGAGGATGAGAAGAGGTATACAAAAGGTAGCTATGGGCATCTGTCGGCTTGTAGTACACCGAGGTATTAAGGCCGGAAGGCGTGATAGTAATAGTAATGTCAAGAAAGTTGACAGATACTGTGGAGATGAGGGAGGTGAACTTGATGGTGGGGTGGAAGTGGTTGACAAAGTTGATGAAGCGGGATAAATCAGTATCGGACATAGCCTATCTGTGAGACCAATGCCATCATCGATAAATCTGCGGAAAAACCCGGGGAAAGGACCGGAGTATTGTTTCCATATCTGATGCTCCAAGTGGCCCATGAACAGGGAGGCATAGCTAGGACCCATCTGCGTTCCCATGGCAACACCACTAACTTGGTCGAAAAACTGACCATTGAATTCAAAGGAATTAAGTTGAAGGACCAGTTCAGCAAGACGGAGAAGAGTGTCAGTGGATATAGAAGGACAAGTGCGTTGGTCAAGAAAAAACCGAAGAGCTCGGAGACCATCAGAGTGGGGAATAGAGGTATACAGAGAACAGACGTCTAACAAGAAAAGGCGGTAGGAGCGGTCTGCTGAGAGTCGGATAGAGGAGAAAGTTAAAAGAGCATGATTATTGTCTTTGACAAAGGAGGGAAGATTCTCACCAATAGACTGGAAAATGCTATCTAGGAAGTCAGAAATGTGTTCAGTAGGACAGGAACAGGCCGAGACAATAGGTCTGCCAGGGTTGTCGATCTTGTGAATTTTAGGGAGCATGTAGAATACAGGCTTGCCCAAAGAACTATCATGAATCCTAAGATGAGATGCGTGGGGAGGAAGAGCATTACTGGTGATGAGCTGTTTAATAGTGTTGTGTACAATGCGATTGTTGGAGACAGTTGCATCGCTGGTCCTGGGCCTGTAAAAAGAACCATTGGTCAACTGGTAATTATGATATTTCTGATGCAGTGTTTTCGATGGATACTCATTTTCACTTTCAAATGGAGCGATAAAATTTCTAAGTCGAAATATAAAGAAAAATTCATAACGATTTTGATGATGTTATTTTTTTAATTTTGTAGTTTTTTTATATATTTTCTAAATATCTGATATTTTCAAATATGAAAAATCAGTGTGTGGTACCTACTTGCTGAGATGCATGAAGCATTTCTGGAGTCATCTTTAATTGACCACCAGCTATACACAATGCTACAATATACATATGTGGAAGTGAACCTCTGTGATGATAATTACACCCTCAATGATCCTTGAAATCATTCACACACTTCAGGGATTCCCTCTGTGGTGAAACGTGTTGAGAACTTAGCATTGCACACTAAGCTTTGATCCCCAGACGTGATTCTTTAGCTTTGACTATGGAACCACTGATAAGCAGGGGAACTGATAAATGGCTCTGTGCAGGATGTGACCATTCCTTGGGAAAGTCTAGAACCAGAGCACAGTATTTTAGCTCTGCATAGTTGGACAGCCCTCTTGGATGGCAGGGAATGCAAAGTATGCCACACACTTCTTACTCCTAGCTTGGGACAGCTATGTGACTATCCTTTAAATGCAAGCTAAGGTGGAGAAACTGGAGCTCATGACTTTAACTCAACATGTTTCGGAATGGCAGAAAAGCCACAAGAAATGCCTAGATAGTAGATCTTCAGTGTTACCAAAGAGTATTGAATTTGCTATTGGCTTCAAAAGAGTGGGAAGCTCTGCAGCCCTATTAAACAACAACAAATCTGGTTGCAATTTCAGTTGACATAACAAAATACTTTTTTCACTACCGCTTTGAAAAATGTCAACAGGAAGTGATCAAATAATTTAAACCATCAAGATAATTTGTGAATAGAGGGCTGAAGAATAATGAATGAGTAAACTTGCATTACAAACATCACGCTTACAAATTGTGTAAGGTAAACATCACATACATTTTCTCTGATATATGTCTAGTGTGTAGTTTTAGAATACTGACTTGAGTAAACTCAACACCACAAACATTGCACTTTCAAATTGTCTCTCATGTATGTTTTGTAAATTGTGTGTTGTTTTAGAATAAAGACTTGAGAAAACCTAACACCACACTCAGAAAGCCCCTCTCATATATGCCTTCTTTTGTGTCATTCTAGAATACACACTTAAGAAAACCTAATACAACAAACATCACACTTAAAAATGTTTCTCTCAAGTATGTCTTGTGTCCTGTTTTACAATAAAGACTTGAAACAACCTAACACCACACTCAGAAAGTCCCTGTCATGTGTGCCTTCTTTTGGGTAATTTTAAAATACAGACTTGAGAAAAGCTAATATAAGAAACATCACACTTAGAAATGTGCTCTCAAGTATGTCTTGTTGCGTGCTGTTTTAGAATAAAGACTTGAGAAAACCTAACAACACAAACATCACACTTAGAAAATGCCTCTCATGTGGGCCTTCTTTTGTGTAATATTAGAATACAGACTTGACAACACTTAATACAACAAACATCACATTTATACATCTCTCCAATGTGTTTCAACACGTGTCTCTTTATTTGAGTAGCTTGAGAAAATGCACCACCACAAATATCACACCTATATGGCTTTTCCCCTGTATGCCTTCTTAGTGTAGTTTGTTAAAAAAAAAACCTTACACCACAAACATCACACTTATAAGGTTTCTCTCCTGCGTGTGTCCTTTTGTGACTCTTTAAAGGATCACTATGAGAAAATTCTGCTCCACAAACATCACACTTATAAGGTTTCTTTCCTGTGTGTCATTTTGTGTCTCTTTAAAGGTTTCTCTCCTGTGTTTGTCCTTTTGAGTCTCTTTGAAGCACCACTGTGAACAAATTCTGCACCAGAAACATCACACATCAGTTTTCTCTCCTTTGTGTGTCCTTTTGTGACTCTTTAAACGACTATTTTGAGAAAATTCTGCTCCACAAAAATCACACTTATAAGGTTTCTCTCCTGTGTATGTGTCATTTTGTGACTCTTTAAAGCACCACTCTGAGAAAATTCTGCCCCACAAACATCTCACTTATATGGTGTCTCTCCTGTGCATGTCCTTGTGTGACTCTTTAAAGCACCACTGTGAGAAAATTCTGCTCCACAAACATCACACTTACATGGTTTCTCTTATGTGTGTGTCCTTTTGTGACTCTTTAAAGCACCACTATGAGAAAGTTCGGCTCCACATGTAATGTTATGATGTATGTATATAAGCATTACCTCGTCATCTACACAAGCACACACATGTTTCAGAAGGCACTCAGTAAAAGCATGTTCAGTCTGTAGCCATGTTTATTTACAGGATCTCGTACATGTCAAGATTCGCATTATATTACAATGTGTGGTTCGTACTTTAATGTATTCATATTACATCCCCCCTTTTTTGAAAAAAAAATGTGTGCAAACATTTCCAACGAAATGTTTCATGTGAGAAAGGATAAGTATGTGTAATGCTCAGTGTGAGTATATATGTCACTGTCTGTATCGGCTGGGAGGTGTCACTGTACGGCCAGAACGAGTGGTGTAAAGTGCTGGTGGTTCTGCGGAAGTCCCTGGTTTAGCTTGAGTTGGTTGTGATTTCGGCCTTGGCGCTTGTTGGTTTTGTGGGGCACCAAGGTCTGGAGTTACTGCATTGTCTGTTGAAAGCATGGGAATTCTCTGTTCTGTTGTATTCTGTGGGATTTCTCTTATGTCCACTCTGTTTCGCCTCAGGAGGTTGCTGCTGCTGTCTGGTCTTAGAGTATAGCTCCTGGGTTCAGGGTTTCTGGAAATGATTGTTGCTTTTGACCATGTGTCATTGTTGTGGTTGTAGGTAGTCACATGCTGACCAGGATATAATGGTGGTAAGTCTTTAGCACATTTGTCATAGTTGGATTTCTGAACTTGCTGACGATGCTGAAGTTGATCATATGTGCTGTCTCTATGTTGTGGACGGAAGTGGACCTTAGATGGTAGGAGGTCTTTAATTCTTCTATCAAACATAAGTTCTGCTGGACTGTCGATCTTACTGTCTACCGGTGTTGTTCTCCATCTCAAGAGTGCTAGGTGTACATCCTCTGTTCTTGTTTTCTTCATGATTGACTTGATAGTTTGTATCTGTCTCTCAATGAAACCATTAGACTTAGGGTATCTAGGTGATGATGTTGTGTGTTTGATCTTCCAGTCCTTAGTGAAGTTTCTGTATGCTTGACCTGAGAAATGTGGACCGTTGTCTGATCTAATTTCATCTGGGATGCCAAACATGCTGCAATACTTCTTTGTAATGTCTGCAATAACAGCTGATGGTGAGGGTTGTGGAAGTTTCTCAATGATGGGAAATTTGCTGTAGTAATCAGCAATAATAAGATAGTCATTATTGTCGATGGAGAAAATATCAGTTCCTATAATGCTCCAAGGGCTCAATGGTATGTCTGATGGTATGAGAGGTTCTCTGCACTGCCTATTTGCATGTTCTTGGCAAATTGAACAGTTTTTACATAGTGTTTCTATGTCCTTGTTTATCTGTGGCCAGTAAACATCTTTCTTTGCTCTCAGTTGTGTCTTCACAATACCAAGGTGACTATTATGGAGCTGTTTGAGGATGATATCACGTTGTGTTTCTGGTACAACAATGCGATCTCCTTTAAGGATCAGACCATCTTCGATGCTTAACTCGTCCCTCATCGAGTAGTATGGACGGATGTGTGTTGGAACTTCCCTGATAGAGCTTGGCCATCCATGGTATATCAGTTCTTTGAGAGAGTTAAGGATAGGATCTCTCATTGTGTCTTCTCTGATGTGTTCAAGCCGATTATCGCTAAACTTGACAAAATCAACTTTGATGTTTGGGGTAAGATCTGCTGTCTTGTTGGGGTTTGGTAGTCTGCTGAGAGCATCTGCAAGACGTATATCCTCTTTAATGTTGTTAATAGTTACCACACTCAGCTTTTCGCACATTGGTAAACCCAAAATTGCAGGTCCTTCAACATCTACCAAGTAAAATGTTGACAATGTCCATTCAGAGCCTCTGTATGAACATTCAAGTGTTACTGCTCCAAAACAGTCTATACTTGTTCCATTGTAAGCTCTTAGCTTTGTCCTGCCACTCCTACGTTTTACATCCCTTGTGGGAAATCCTTGCTCATCCACCTTGTCAGGCATGATCTGTCTGAATATTCTTAAGGGTAGAGTGTTACCTTGGGCACCTGTGTCTATCTTGAACCGAATATATCTTTCTTTGTGCCTTTTAATTCCTGGTATTCGGAATTGTACCTTGCAGAAAGCCTGCGTTCTCTTTGGTTCATTACTGAAAGTTAGTATCTTCACAGTATCAAATGTGGAAGGATCACTTTCTTCACTGGAGTCAAGGTCCTCAGTCATCATAGAGTGTGTTTGTTTTGACGACTTTCTGCTGTGAAGGTTGTGTTGAGCACTGTCTTGTTTCCTCTTGAAACATAATTTTATCCAATGGCCCCTCTTTCTGCAGTAATGACATGTAGAGTCTTTAGCTGGACAGTGGTTTTGTATGTGGTTTAGGCCACAACATTTACACATAGCACCTCTGCTTGTGTTGTGTTTTTCTTGTTGCTTCGAACCAGTTGCTTTGTTGTGTCTAGGTTTATAGCTTTTCACTGCATCCACCTGGGCTGCTAATGTACCTTGCTGAATTTGTTTAATGTTTAGTGCTTGTGCCTCGTGTTTCCTGCCTTCATCCAGAAGTTGTTGTAAAGTTAGTGTATCACTCTGGCTCAGTATCCATTTCTGGAACTCTGGCATTGGTGTGCTGAGAAGGATCTGTTCGATAATTCGCTCTTTTTCTTCTTCTTTGTTAAATTTGCATACACTTGTTTTCTCCTTGATGCTAGTGAAAAAATCATCTAGACTTTCACCAGGTTTCTGTCGCAGGTGGTGAAGTTCTAATCTTGCCGCTATAAAGTTCGTGTGCTTTATTATCAGACGTTTTTCAAATTCGTCCAATATGGCTGCGGGGTCTGTCGCCGACTCCACAGGCATGGCGGTAGCAAAACTGTTGTAAATTTTCAAACCTTCGTCGTCCAATGCTTCTAGGATATATGGAGTTAGGGTTTGTCCTTCCAGACCAGTGGTCTTGGAATATAGACCTATGCGTTGGTGCCATAACAAGAAAGCTTCACTCTTATCATCTTTACCGGCGAATCTCATTTGCGGTGCGTTGCGATATTGTTTCACCGCCATGGCTGACCACGATGACGAAAATTAGCCGAATACTGTACTCACGTGTTATCGTGTAGCTGTTTTTTGCGTCAGTCCGGTATCGACCGCTGCCACCATGTAATGTTATGATGTATGTATATAAGCATTACCTCGTCATCTACACAAGCACACACATGTTTCAGAAGGCACTCAGTAAAAGCATGTTCAGTCTGTAGCCATGTTTATTTACAGGATCTCGTACATGTCAAGATTCGCATTATATTACAATGTGTGGTTCGTACTTTAATGTATTCATATTACACCACAAACGTTACACTTATAAGGTTTCTCTGCTGTGTGTGCCTTTTTGTGACTCTTTAAATGATTATTTCGAAAAAATTCTGCAAAACAAACATCAGACTTATAAGCCACGGGAGCGAATCGTGACTATCCACTCTGCCAGCTAAGCATTACATAAATAATGCCTTACCGACAGAGGTGGAGCACGAACTCCCACGCGACCCGCGTTCTGTAATCCTTGTTCTGTAATCCCTAAGGTGAGAGAGGGAGACCTAGGAACACATGAAAAAGACACAAATGACATAAAACTAAAACATCCCATACAAGTCCACTGCAATTCTCAAAACACGTGGCAACATTAGTAATACAGTTTATTAGTATACACCAAACCACTGAAATAATTTAGTTAATATAAATGTTCACAATTAACAAAAACTAATAAATGACACAAACTTTGGTCATACACAAATTCAAAATTTAAAAAAAAATGAAACAGCAGCAAAGTATAAAGCATCAACCATTAACTGTACAGCAGTGCTTCTTAAATGTGGGTGTGAAACCTGACATGCCAGATAGCTTGGAAGGCATATCAACATAAACACAGAGAATGAATTTTGTGCCAAATATAACACTGACAATGTGAATCCAGTGAAGATATATATATATATCTTCATAAAGTTTATAATGTTGGTGAAAATTGTGTTCATTATGTCTACAGCTGTATGAACAAGCACTAGAAATGACTCCAACAAGCATTTTTAATTGATGTGCCTCTAAATCTAATGACCCATTTTCTAATCTCAATACATACACTGAATATATCAATAAAATAAGTTTTCATTTTGTGTAAACAGGTACTTTTATACTTGTCTTTGTGTTTCTGACATGTTTTGCAAGCTAGAAGATAAAGGGGTGTGAGGCTTCTTAAGATGTTGTAATGGGAGGTGAGAGGCTCTTACTATGCTGTAAAGGGGAGTGGGGCTACTTAAGATACTGTAAAGGGGCATGAGGTTTTTTTAAGATACTGTAAAGGGGTGTGAGGCTTCTTAAGATACTGTAAAGGGATGTGAGGCTACCTGAGATGCTGTAAATGAGTGTGGGGCTACTTAAGATACTGTAAAGGGGAGTGAGGCTACTTAAGATACTGTAAAGGGGTGTGGGACTAAGACTAAAAGGAAACGAAGTTCTACATAAGATATATTACTGGGGACCATCTGGACTTAACAGAAATGTTGTAATTAGCAACTTTCATTATAAATAACAAGTACTGCAATAATTGACTGTTATGTACTGCCAGAATTGACTTGTCAGTGTTAGCAGTATAATGATTAATTTTCATAACCGGTGCTTGACTTGACCGTTGTGTGCCGAGATTTCATCATCACCTTCAAACTACCCAAAAAGCACAGGACTTCCTGTCACGTGACATCTGCTGAAAGTCTTTCCATGTCTTCTTGATGTTTGTCTCCAGTTCTCTTCTCCATGGATGGTCTCCCCTCTACATCACTTACCTTGGAGATTCCAGGACAAGAACTACCTTGTAATGCTATCAAGTTTCCTCAATGTGTTGTTTGGTCTCCCCTCTACATCACTTACCTTGGAGATTCCAGGACAAGAACTACCTTGTAATGCTATCAAGTTTCCTCAATGTGTTGTTTGGTCTCCCCTCTACATCACTTACCTTGGAGATTCCAGGACAAGAACTACCTTGTAATGCTATCAAGTTTCCTCAATGTGTGACTTATCCATCACCAGCATCTTCTTATTCTTATTATCTCCTGTCCCAGTGGCACTAGTCTGATTCTTGTCATCAGTGATCAGATACCACTTCAATCCTACTTTATACAAACAGCCATTTAAGATAATAGAGAGGTTTACAGACATATGGTTGGTCCTGATCCTAACGACAACAAAACAACTTGAGAAAACATGCTGATAGCACTACATGGCATTGGGTCGAAGGGCAAGAGCCCAAGTGCTGCTGGATTAATAATAACAAGATAAATAACTTTCTTCAGCCATAGACCCCTTTTTTATTGTCCAGCTGAAGGCCACAGACCTCTTAGATTGTCCACTGAAGGCCAATGACCCCTTAGATTGTCCACTGAAGGCCAATGACCCCTTAGATTGTCCACTGAAGGCCAATGACCCCTTAGATTGTCCACTAAAGGCCACAGACCTCTTAGATTGTCCACTAAAGGCCACAGACCTCTTAGATTGTCCACTGAAGGCCAATGACCCCTTAGATTGTCCACTGAAGGCCACGGACCTCTTAGATTGTCCACTAAAGGCCAATGACCGCTTAGGTTGTCCACTAAAGGCCACAGACCTCTTAGATTGTCCACTGAAAGCCATGGACCCCTTAGGTTGTCCACTGAAGGCCATGGACCTCTTAGATTGTCCACTAAAGGCCAATGACCCCTTAGGTTGTCCACTGAAGGCCACAGACCCCTTAGATTGTCCACTATAGGCCAATGACCCCTTAGGTTGTCCACTGAAGGCCACAGACCTCTTAGATTGTCCACTGAAAGCCATGGACCCCTTAGAAAGAATGTACATATACCCAATTACATTTTTTTACATACAAGTAATACATTTTATTACAAAGAAAAAATTGTTAAGCTTACATACAGTCATACTGAAATACAATAACAATCTGTAAAAAGAAGGTGTTTACTTACATGCAAAAATCTATCGTAATTTTCCAGAGTAAAATTAAATTAAAAAATTTTAAGGACATGCACAACCTAACCCCCTCCCCCCAACTAAGGGTTCCATGGACCACTGGTTAAGAAACCCCGATATAACCATAATTTACAATTAGCCATCACCCTAAATGATTTGAGTTGTACAGCAGATAAAATGAGATCACAACCAGGGCATATGGTGGCTAACCATTACCATAAATAATTGTATGAATGTACACACATCCCATGTACACACCCATGTCATGTACACACCTATCCCATGTACACACCCATCCCATGTACACATTTGTAATAATGAAAGGAAGAAATGATATCAACATCAGATTAACAAGTTTTAAAACACAAAAGGTCAAAGTTGACCCATAGCAGATACTGCTGTAGGGGAGTGGAGTGTTAGAGATTTCACCATACTAGGTCCAGCTCTTTGAGTTTAGCTGACCAGTTCCGGTCCCTGCTGCCTTTTCCTTCAATAAATCAAGAGCACATTATGGTGCTCATTTATAGCTGGGTAGATGAGCATAATGAAACCAGTTTAGAACACTGTACCTTTGCAGCCGGGAAGAGTTGAGTGTAAAGGAAGACAGTGCCGTAAGTGGGAAGTTAACATCTAGCGATAGACAGGAAAGAGTATCAGAGTGCACCATCAAGACAAGAGACAGAAGATGGAGATATATTTAATGCTAAGATGGCAGTTGATAGATCAAATTGGATACCTTCAAGGGAAAAAACGCCACACACTTCAGCATATTATGAAATGGATTATTTGTTTCATCTGCTTAAAATGTAATAAAAAAAAAATTACTTGAAGCAAACATTTAAAAAATAACGGACAAAATACAGCATGAGAGCACTTTGAAATTCAAATGTGTCTTAATACAGTGTTGTGTCTTTCAGGTCTCAGTTAGTTAGTCTAGGAATGAGAAATTAAATTTAATATTACAGTTTGTGAAAGGAAATACATCATGGGTTGACAATGTACAGACCTACTAGTTAATAAAGAAACACTTGGTACAAAAGCACACATTCTAGTGAGAACTGTGATCAGCAGATGTAGTATCCATGTTGCATGAATTCACTTGGAAATGAAAACAGCTCACAATATACTGACAGTTAAAAATGAGACATGAGATAAATTGATGGAGTTTTTCTAAAACAAACACATACAGCCTCAACAGAGTAGCACTCAAGCGCCCTTCATTCTTATCAGATTTTGATCAAATCTGAAACTGGACAGTTTTTTTCTGCCTCAATGTTAAATACAAAACATATAAAAATTTGCCCAGCAATTCTTAAGTTGTATTTTGTGGTATATATAGGAACATATTTGCAATTTCAAAAGCTGTAAGAATAGAGATGACAAAATTATTTCGTAGTTAAACGCTAGCTTTTCTTGTCTGTATCATGGTGTCCCACCACCATTACATCATCTTTGATAATTTGATATTCAGCACCATGTTAACAAACAGATACATATTAGCACCATATAACCAATATATATATATATACCCTTCAAAAGAAGTAGGTGAAAATGACCCAAAAATAATAAAAATTATGTCATAAACAATTAAACTTACATTGATTTTTCTCCAACGACAAACATTCAACACGTGCTGCATGGGCCACCAGCATACCGTGTGGCTAGTGTTCAGCTCAGCAAGCACGCTGAAAAAATGCTGCTGAGACGCCAAAATGTTGGTGTTTTTAATGATGTCTGAGCATGAAAAAAATACCTGCTATTCCAAAAATGCGTGATGCATGTGGGAGATTATAGTGTTGGTCTTGAGCTGTACTCACAAAATTGTCTTTATAAGCAACACAAGTGCTGCATAAACATTGCACAACAATATGCCTCAATGACAAAAGCTGAGTGTTGTGGATAAAGGAAGAGCCATTGCGTGGTTGCAGGAAGGTCTTACTGTCAGAAATGTCACTCAGGGGCTTGCAGTATCTCATTCAGTTATTGTCAGACTGCAGCTGCGCTTTGCCCAGACTGGAATCGTCGAGGAACGGCAACGCACAGGACGTCCTAGAGTCACTACACCTCGAGAAGATCGCTTAATTAAGAGGCAAGCACTGCAACGGAGAACTGCAAGTGCAAATGTTATCAGACAGTTCCTCAGAGATGCTACCAACACTGTAGTCAGTGATTAGACTATTCGGAATTGCCTTCACGATGCCAACCTTCGTGCTTGTTGTCCAGCTATTCGACCACAGTTGACTGCTGCCCGCAGAGCAGCTCGTTTAGCATGGTGTATGCAGCACGTGCAGTGGCGACGTGCACAGTGGGCTAACATTATTTTCACGGATGAGTCCCGATTTGTCTTGGAGCCTACAGATGGACAAATCGGAGTATGGAGGTGTTGTGGTGAACGCTTTAGTGATGCTGCAGTCATCAAAAGTAATCGATATGGTGCTGGATCAGTGATGATGTGGGGAGGCATTAGTTTACTCCACAGAACCCCCCTCTATCATGTGATTGGGAATCTGAATGGTGACCACTACCGTGACGAGATTCTACAGCCTCTTGCCATCCCAGCCCTGCAAGTTATTGGGTGCAATGCAGTCCTTCAAGATGATAATGCAAGACCACACCGTTCTCGTGCAGTAAATGCTTTCCTGCAAGAAGCAGGTGTCAATAGAATGGATTGGCCTGCAAACAGTCCTGATTTGAATCCCATAGAACATCTTTGGGACGAGCTCGGATGACGAGTTAAGCAACATCAGCAATCTCCTGCAACGCTGCATGAACTGCTTCTGGTACTTCAGCATCAGTGGCAGGCAGTGCCCCAATGCTTCATTCGCAAGCTTATCATTTCCATGTGACAGCGGTGCCTTGAAAGTATCACCAATAATGGAGGACACACACGCTACTGACAATGTTGTCCTTCGGTGTTATTCTCATTAATTTCGAAAATGAGGGTTGTATTGATTGCTGTGTTGTCATTTTACACATGTTAACGCAACCGTCATAAAAAATAGTGTTGATTGTCACTGATAAGCTTGTCATGTTATATTTTGAAGTGCTGTGTTTTTATTTTTCATTTCACTTTGCACCCTTAATAAAAATGGCCCTTAACTTCTTTTGAAGGGTATATATATATATATATATATATATATATATATATATATATATATATATATATTTATATATTTATATATATATATATATATATATATATATATATATATATATATATATATATATATATATATATATATATATATATATATATATATATATATATATATATATATATATATATATATATATATATATATATTATATATATATATATATATATATATATATATATATATATATATATATATACATATATATATATATATATATATATATATATATATATATATAGTTCCAAAGGTTGTTATTGCCGGGAGTTGTAGTGAGGATAAGCTCTCACTGCAGATAAAATACTTCTATGGCACGCGCCTCAAACAGCCTCTGACAACCAAGTCCAGCTCCCGGCCTTCACGTGTGGCTCAATTTGAGCCCGGCGGAACTGTTTCCACTGACGGGAGAAGGGGCAAAGGCGAGCGACTGGCGCCTTAAAACCAGCAGCTTCGGGCAGATAGGGCTCGTGATCCTTGGTTGGTAGCTTATCTAAGAGAAGGAACTCTGAATTCAAACCACCGCTGCCTTGCGGGAATATCCATTTATGGAATTGGCTTCGGGAGTAAACCCTGAGGATAAATCCGGAGTCGGAGTCCCTAAGGCAGTCTAATGTCGATTCGACATTATTCTGGCAACTCCTGCGACATGGCTGGTACCAAACTGTATCGGCTACTGCCGTTCCTTTGGATCTACCGGCTGTGTGGAGAGGGGGAACATGCTGCATGGGCAACAGCTTGATCTCCATATAACTGTGCCCAAGCTCGCGCCCTGGAGAGGACACTCCAGCTTCACCCTATAGGTGTCGGCAAAACACGGGAAGTAGCAGTTACCGGTTATAAGCATTTTGCCCAATTGGCGTAGGGCATGGCGCCAGGGGCTACTTCCGACAGTGGGAGAGGTTCTAGGATCTCACTGGACAGCTACCGCCCGCTTCAAGCTGGGCAGCCCCCAGTCAATAAGGTGTTGTCCCGCCACTGTCTGCTTTCCCCATTGGGTGCATGGGGATTAGGGTCAAACCCGAACTGTGGACAGAAAATTTTGCACCAAGCAATTATCGAAAAAATAGAAATAAGCAAACTCTCAGATTGGGATGCTGGAACGTCCGGACTATGTTGACTGGACTATCCGAAAACCTACAGGATGTAAACGATGTAAGGAAGACAGCCATAATTAATGATGAGCTTAAACGACTTCAGGTGGATATAGCTGCACTTCAGGAAACGCGCCTGGCGGGCTCTGGAACGGTGAGCGAGAAGGACTACACATTTTATTGGCAAGGGAAAGATCTTAATAAAGCTAGAGAACACGGAGTAGGTTTTGCGGTCAAAAAATCGCTAACTAAAATGGTTGAACCAGGCGAGAATGGATCAGAACGCCTGTTAACGCTCCGCCTGCAAACTAGCACAGGTCCCATCACCCTTGTCAGTGTGTATGCTCCTACTCTGTACTCTGCCTCAGAAGCTAAAGATGAGTTCTACGAGAATCTAACAGCAATTATCAAAAGCATACCTAGGCAAGAACAGCTTGTTCTCCTTGGTGACTTTAACGCTAGAGTGGGTGCCGATAATGTTTCATGGCCTTCATGTCTGGGCAGGTTTGGTATTGGCAAGATGAATGAAAATGGACAACGGCTCTTAGAGTTGTGCGTCCACCATGACCTCTGCGTGACCAACACCTACTTTCAGACAAAACCCCAGCATAAGGTGTCATGGAGACACCCACGATCCAAGCACTGGCACCAACTTGACCTGATTCTCGTCAGAAGGCCACTCCTCAGGTCTGTGCTCTCCACGCGCTCGTACCATAGTGCAGACTGTGATACAGATCACTCCTTGGTTTGCTGCAAAATCAGAGCACAACCAAGAAAACTCTATCGTGTCAGACATGAAGGGAAACCACGCATTGATACCAGCAAGATGTCAGACCCTTTCATGATCGCTCAATTCACTGCGACCTTCGAGAAAGTGCTCAGTAGCCCTCAGCATGGTGATACTATTACAGAGAACTGGGAGCATCTACGGAACACCATTCAAAGTACTGCACTTGCCACCTTTGGTAAGAAAACAGCAAAGTCAAATGACTGGTTTGATGCTTCATCAGATGTGATGGCACCTGTCATTGAAGCTAAGCGCAGTGCTATGAATGAATACAAACGTTCACCGAGTGCCAGAACCCTACAGATCCTGAGGGCTACGAGAAGCAAAGTTCAACAAACTGCTCGACGCTGTGCAAATGACTATTGGCTCCAGCTCAGTGAGAGCATCCAGATCGCAGCGCAAACAGGCAACATTAGACAAATGTATGACGGTATAAAGAAAGCACTTGGCCCCCATAAAAGTAAGACGGCACCGCTAAAAACCATCAGCGGAGAGAAGCTAACCGATAAGGGTAAGCAGATGGAGAGGTGGGTCGAGCACTACTCTGAGCTTTACGCTAGAGACAATACCGTTACGCCTGCAGCCCTTGATGGTGTCAACAGTCTGCCAACTATGGAGGAGCTGGATGCCGAACCAACATTAGAGGAACTCAGCAAGGCCATTGATAGCTTGGCCTCTGGCAAAGCACCAGGCAGTGATGGGATTCCTCCTGATTTAATCAAATGCTGTAAGAGCACGCTATTACATCCCCTGCATAGGATGCTGTGCCAGTGCTGGGAAGAGACAACTATTCCTCAAGACATGCGAGATGCCAAGATTGTAACACTGTATAAAAATAAAGGAGACAGAAGTGATTGCAATAACTACAGAGGCATCTCTCTTCTTAGTATTGTTGGTAAGGTTTTTGCCAAAGTCATCTTAATGCGACTACACAAGTTAGCTGAGCGCATATATCCAGAGTCACAGTGTGGATTCCGAGCTGGCAGATCAACAACAGACATGATCTTCTCTCTCCGCCAGCTTCAGGAAAAATCAAGAGAGCAGAAAAGACCATTATATATCGCCTTTATAGACCTCACAAAAGCATTCGACCTGGTTAGTAGGGATGGACTCTTTAAAATCCTCCTGAAAATAGGCTGCCCTTCTAAAATGCTGGAAATGATAAAGTCATTCCATGACGGCATGAAGGGAACAGTCCAATATGCTGGAAGCACGTCACAGCCCTTTGATATACGAAGTGGCGTTAAACAAGGCTGTGTTCTGGCTCCGACCCTCTTCGGAATCTTCTTTGCCTTACTCTTGAAACATGCATTCAGAGATGCAACTGAAGGAATATGCCTTCACACTAGGTCAGATGGCCGTCTGTTTAATCTTTCAAGGCTGAAGGCAAAAACAAAAATCAGAAGGGTCACTATAAGAGACTTGTTGTTCGCTGATGATGCTGCAGTCGTCACTCAAAGCCAACAGGAGCTTCAGAGCTTGATGAATCGCTTCACTAAAGCATGCAAGGACTTTGGCCTCACAATAAGTCTAAAGAAAACGAATGTGCTGAGTCAGGATGTGGGTGCTGCACCAGTTATCACTATCGATAACTATGAATTGGCAGTGGTGCACCACTTCACATACCTAGGGTCTACCATCAATGACAAACTCTCACTGGATACAGAAATCGACAGCCGCATTGGCAAAGCTGCAGCTACCTTTGCCCGCCTCACATCGCGTGTTTGGGGAAACTCTAAACTCACAATGAAGACCAAAGCTGCGGTATATAATGCCTGCGTCACCAGCACACTCCTATATGGCAGCGAGACCTGGACGACCTATGCTAAGCAAGAAAGAAGGCTCAATACCTTCCATTTGCGGTGTCTACGCCGCATCCTCGGCATCTCGTGGAAAGATAAAGTGACAAATGTCGAGGTGTTGTCACGTGCTGGCCTTCAAAGTATGTATACGCTTCTTAGACAGCGCAGACTTCGCTGGCTTGGCCATGTTCGCCGCATGGAAGATGGTCGCATCCCAAAAGATATCTTCTACGGACAATTAGCAGATGGCAAGAGAACAGTTGGGCGACCACAGCTGAGGTTCAAAGATGTGTGCAAGAGAGATATGAGGGCACTGGACATGGATCCAGCAACATGGGAGGATGAAGCTGCCGATCGCACTAAGTGGCGATGCTATTTACGGCGCCACCTCAGATTGGGCGAAGAGAGGCTCACACAAGAAGCAGAGGTGAGGAGAAAACGTCGAAAGGAGCACCAGGAAAATAAGCAGCTTAGGGCTGTCACCTCAGGGGCGCATTCCCATAGTCAGTTATGACTGAAGGGGCTATTATTATTATTATTATATATATATATATATATCTGCCAGCACACCTTCATAGCTGGCAGACGCTGGAGCTGGGTTGGTCATGTCCTCAGAAGAGACCCCGATGCCATCACAAGAACAGCTATGCTTTGGACCCCTGAAGGAAAGCGAAAGAGAGGCCGACCAAAAACAACTTGGCGGAGGACTGTGGAGGCTGAGATGCAAAGAATGAACCAGAGTTGGGGCACTGTACGAAGGATGACCACCGACCGTGCAAAGTGGAATCAATTTGTTGTTGCCCTACAAGACGCCACTAGGCATGATGGCCACTGACTGCTTTGACGGTCGGTGGTTAAGGATCGAAGAAGATATATATATATATATATATATATATATATATATATATATATATATATATATATATATATATATATATTATAATTATAATAATAGCCCCTTCAGTCATAACTGAATATGGGAATGCGTACCAGAGGTGACAGCCCCCAGCTGCTGATTTTCCTGGTGTTCCTTTCAACATTTTCTTCTCTCTTCTGCCCATCATGTTAGGTTTTCTTCCCCAATCTGAGGTGGCGCCGCAGAAAACATTGCTGATTGGTGCGATTGGCAGCTTCATCCTCCCAGACTGTTGGATTTATGTCCAGTGCTCTCATGTCTCTCTTGCACACATCTTTGAATCTCAGCTGTAGTCATCGAATTGTTCGTTTGCGATTATATACATATATGAGATGGGAACTGGAGGCAGACATGAAAGAGTTATGGTAAGACATTTAACCGATGACACAGGAAGTACACGGCTGTTTGCGAGCGATCTTTTAGTTATTTCCCCTTTTTCCCCGACCGCGCTATTTATAGCCCACTTGACAGAGGTCATGTGGTCAGCTTCCTAATGGGAAAAACATGTGGCGATGTTTACTTTTGATCATCATCTCATCTCATCCCGTAACCCATCATGGGTCGTAGGGGTGCCATGGTGGAAGCATCAGCAGACAGGGTCCTCCACTGCTCTCTATCCTCAGCAATGCGTACAAGTGTGGAAAAACCGTGTC
This sequence comes from Oreohelix idahoensis, assembly GCA_024509875.1. NCBI lineage: Eukaryota > Metazoa > Mollusca > Gastropoda > Stylommatophora > Oreohelicidae > Oreohelix > Oreohelix idahoensis. Next base: position 40,714 of record JAMPIV010018870.1, on the reverse strand, counting down.
CTGCCCATTCTTTGATGTTATCAGCCCAATTGACTTTCCATCATAGCATTTCAGTGGGCTTTTGATAGGGCTTAATTAATGCTTTTAGGCTACTTTTTTATTATAAATACCGGCTTTAATTTTGCGTAAAGCTAGACTAGAAATGTTAGAGTAAATTTTAGAACAAGAACAAACATTTTATCACAATTAGAACAGAAGATATAATAGTCTGAAATAGTGTAAAATGTACGTTTTTTTTATATTTTGTTATGGTTTGTTTATCATGCAATTTTCACTAAATCGGTCACAATCAACATGCATAACAAATTACAGAAATCAAAAGTAGAAAACCTACAGAAAATGGATATCAAAGATTTGTTTTGGTTTCATGCGTCAAACATTAATTATTGAAAGTTTAAATTGCAAGTCCACATTTATTACCTTAAAATAACACACCCAATTGTCCCCAAAACATGTTTGAATTGCTTTTATGCTACTTTATTATTATAAATACCGGCTTTAATTTTGCGTAAAGCTAGACTAGAAATGTTAGAGTAAATTTTAGAACAAGAACAAACATTTTATCACAATTAGAACAGAAGATATAATAGTCTGAAATAATGTAAAATTTACGTTTTTTTTTACATTTTGTTATGGTTTGTTTCTAATTCAATTTACACTAAAACGGTCACAATCAACATGCATAACAAATTACAGAAATCAAAAGTAGAAAACCTGCAGAAAATGGATATCAAAGTTTTGTTTTGGTTTCATGCGTCAAACATTAATTATTGAAAGTTTAAATTGCATGTCCACATTTATTACCTTAAAATAACACACCCAATTGTCCCCAGAACATGAGAGCTAACAATTATCTCAATCATACATCATGAGTTCTGATCCAGTCTGCGCAATGTTTTTCTAATATGTGCTGTTTATGAATTGTCTTACTAGGGAATAGCTTTCTGAACAAAGACATATAAGTCTCTATCGATGCTGTTATTGATTCTTTACTAATTGGTTTACTGTGTGATATTTTGTTGTGTACTTTCTCAAATGCTTCTTTCAGTGAGTTGAATTGTTCTTGGGCAATAAAAGCTATGTTAGTTATATCTTGTTTGTCTGTAATTTTCAGTGTTTGTGTAATGATTGCTCTTGTAAGATCTTTATAAACTTTTTGTGTGAGATATCTGTGGCAGTGATTCCCTATAAATGCTCTGCTATTATAAGCCTGTTGTATGATTTTGTGTTTGGCTAGTACCTTGTCCATGTGTGAGCAAACTGGACCAGACCTAGTACACAGATCTTGAAACTGAAGTTTGGCCAGCGCATCTTGTGCATTTTCAAGTCTAACTTTAAAATTATCTGTCTCCTCCTTATCCTCACAAAGTTCAATACCTACCTGAAAAATTCAATTTTAGCTCCTAATTCTTCTGCCTATTTCCAGTTCCTACTAAATCTCTTCAAGTTCTTAAAAGTACTAATGTTTGCATGTATCTCTTGCGAATTCTCAAATATCTTTGCGTCTATTGTATCAGCTACCTGTTCTAGAAGTCTGTGGTGTTTCAAAACAATGCCTAATAAAATATGAAGGTAAGGAGGAGCTACATTTTCAATTTCAATCTCTAACATTGGTTTGTGTAAACAATTATGGTAATGTGCCACTTGCCTTTTATTCCCTTTCCCATATTTCATATATCTATTGTAATCTCTTATCAACATGGCCAAACTTCTTGGTTTGCAAGTTGTATGCTCTCTGGATGTCTTTGATGAAAATGTTTGGTTTGTCTGGAGCTCAAGGAATATACCCATGTCTGTGGTGTCTCCAGCAAAACAAGGAAATAATCCCCGAATAAGAAAACAACTTGTTTACCATCCCACTCTAAATATTTTAGTGATTCTATCTGAGCTTTCATGCCATTCATAAATATTTCTAAATTATCATATGTATCTCTGACTCTAGCCATTGATAAAAGGATGGTATTAGATTTAGAATTTGGTTTCTCTAAATTTACTACCTGCATTGTAACTTTGAATGAAAGAAGATATACAAACAGTTACTTAGAATTCGCTGGCAGCCGTCGTGTGCACAGGATTGTCTACCAAAGAACACCAATGGAACAGTCCTTATCTCACACACAATTAAAAAAAAAATTCATATTATAAATAGAAGATTAACAAGACTTGAAAGATAGATCAAATTATGTGGAAGTAATCTATCTATAGCTTTACATGTTTTCTGACGCTTATATACGTAGCTAAATATCATTATAAATGAATGAAAATGCAAAAACAGATGGTGCTTTACAAAAAGTTATTTTTTTACTACCTTATTTAAGATTTGTGGGTATCAGGAATGCGTTTAAAGGGATTTAAATGCTATAAAATCTGGTGACAATATGCTTGTTCTTGTAATGCCACACTCACAAAACTGACTACCACACATTCTCAAGATATGAAACCAAAAAAAAAGTATGTGGAAATAATCTTTAGCTTCCCTTCGAGAAGTCTTTATAATTATAAACTCAAACGAATGGGCCGATTTTTAGATATTAAATTAATAAAAAGATTACTTATTTTATGAATTTCCTTAAATGATGACGCTGTTTTCAAAAGTCTGTAACTCCGTCAAAACTAATTTCAAACAAATAAAAATGCAATCAAAAATAGAACACAGAACAAAGTTATAGTACACAAAAGAATTTAAGCGCTGTGTTTATCCAGAACGAGTGTGTAATGATTTATATTTTACTGATTTTACTCACACATCAGCTGATTTTCCCCGCCAAAAACTTAAATAGTCTTTTACGGTGCACACAAAATTTTATACCATCATGCCCTGCTGCTTTGCCCATCTTGATTTTCTCCAGTGCTGCTTTCAGTTCTTCCATCTTCATGTCATCTTCACCACCATTGGTTTCTCTTCTGTCCTAGTGGTTATCATTTCTGATTCTTGACATTGCTCACCATCAAGGAGTTCTGAGAAATATTCTTTCCATCTTTTCATTACTTCCTTTGCAGTAAGCAATTTGCCTTGCTTGTCCTTTAAAAATTTGAGAGGGTGTTGTTTTTCCTTCCTCTTGTTCTTTAGTGTCTTTTAGAACAATTTCTGGTTTTCTTGCACATTTTTTTCTAACTTTTCTCCAAATTCTTCCTAGGACAGCTTCTGTTTTGCTGCTAGAGCCTTGTTCTTTGTTACTGTTCTGAGTATCACATATTCTCTATATTTCTCTATATGTCCCGCTGTGTTTTTAGCTCCTAAGTAATGCGTTCATGCCTTTTTCTTCTCTCTTATTTTCTCTGTGACTTCCTCTGTCCACCAAGGTGTCCTCTTTTTCCATTTTTCAAGTCGGACCACCACATGCTTCTGCAGCAGCTGTCTTTATGATGTCCTTGAATTTAAGCCAGAGGGTTTCCAAGTCATCAGGTTGTTCTTCTGTGTTTCTCACCACTGTAGCAATAAGCCCCTGACATATGGTCCTAATTTATGGCTCACCCAGCTTGTAGGTCTTAATGCTCATTTCTCCCATTCATTTGCTTAGTTTCTTGCGTGATGTTGGGCAGTTCCTAGGCTGAGAAACTCTTTCAGTTGTTCTTTTGATTTTAAGCAGGTAGTGATCACTTCCAATCTCTGGCCCCCTCCAGACTCTAGCATTCCAGACTTGAATGAGCTCCTCCTAAATGGCATAGTCGATCACTGACTTCTCATTCCTTGTTGGTTCACATCTAGTGTATGCATGTTTGCGCTTACAGGGGAACTTTGTATTTGTAATGATCAGATTCTGCTCACTGTATAATCTAAGGAGTTGCTTTCCATTGTCATTGAGAGTATCTTCTCCATATCTTCCGATAACTCCACCCCATCTAGCATGGTCATTTCAAACTCTGGCATTGAAATCTCTGAGCATGATAACTTCATCTAGACAGTCGTCCACTGACCTTTGAAGCAGCTCGAAGAATTCCTCCTTGATCTCTGCTCTCTCATCCTCATTTAGAGCATACACTATGACTAGGTTGACTATGGTTTCTCATTCTTTTAGTTTTACAACCATAATGCGCTCTGAGACAAAGTTCCATCCCTTGTTACTATCCTTTTGGTTTTTGGCCACAATGCAACCCCTGCCCCCTTTAGCTCTTTCTAATGTGGGTACACCTCTGTACAGCAGCGTGTTGCCATCAAGAACCATGACTCCTTGTCCCTTTTTCTTTGTTTCCATTATTGCCAGGATTTCTAGTTTTGCTTTCCACATCACTTCCACCAGCTCATATTCTTTCGCATTTATACTTCTTGTGTTCCAGTTTCCATAAGTCATAGTCTGTAGTCCATTCCAGTTCATCGCCTTTAGAATCAGTCCAGTTTTCTCTCTTGTAGTTTGCGTAATCGTGGTTTAAAGCAAACAGGTGATTGGCCTGTTGTGCCTTTGCTTGGTGGAGGGGCTGCCTCCTTACGGATTCAATGCAGGCCACCCTCCTCCTTTTTCAGCCTGGCTTGGGACCAGCCTAGGCTGTGTATCTTTAAAGCTTCACTATGAGAAAATTCTGCTCCACAAACATCACACATAAGTTTTCTCTCCTGTGTGTGTCCTTTTGTGACTATTTAAATGATCATTTTGAGAAAATTATGCTCTACAAACATCACACATAATGAATCTCGTCTGTTTGTGTCCTTTTGTGCATCTTCATATGATTTTTTTTGGAAAGTTTTTCTCCACAAAAATCACACATAAGGTTTCTCTCCTGCGTGTGTCCTTTTGTGACTCTTTAAAGCACCACTAAGAGAAAATTCTGCTCCACAAACATAACACTTATAAGGTTTCTCTCCTGTATGTGTCCTTTTGTGACTCTTTAAAGAACTACTAAGAGAAAATTCTGCTCCACAAACATCACACATAAGGTTTCTCTCATGTTTATGTCCTTTTGTGATTCTTTCTAGAACTACTAAGAGAAGATTCTGCTCCACAAACATCACACTTATAAGGTTTCTCTCCTGAGTGTGTAATTTATTGACTCCTTAAATGATTATGAGAAAAATTCTGCTCCACAAACATCCCACTTAAAAGGTTTCTCTTCTGTGTGTCTTTTTGTGTCTATTCATATGATTATTCTGAGAAAATTTTGCTCCACAAACATCACACTTATAAGGTTTCTCTCCTGTGTGTGTCCTTCTGTGTATCGTCATAAGATTTTTTAGAGAAAATTTTTCTCCACAAACATCACACATAAGGTTTCTCTCCTTTGTGTGTCCTTTTGTGACTCTTTAAAGCACTACTAAGAGAAAATTCTGCTTCACAAACATCACACATATAAGGTTTCTCTCCCATGTGTGTCCTGTTGTGACTCTTTAACTCTTACTATACGGCAGCTAAAACCGCGTTTTTACGCGCTAGTTTAGCTATAGTTACCATCGCGCGCCACTTGAACTGGCGAGCCGTAAAATTGGTACTAAACTCGCGCCACTTCACGGGGCTTGCCGGATACTAAGAGTTAAAGCACAATTCTCAGAAAAATCGGCTCCAGAAACATCACACTTATAAGGTTTCTCTCCAGTGTGTGTCCTTTTGTGTATTTTTAAATGACCATTTTGAGAAAATTCTGCTCCACAAACATCACATTTATAAGGTTTCTCTCCTGTGTGTGACCTTTTGTGTATCTTTAAACGACCATTTTGAGAAAATTCTGCTCCACAAACATCACACTTATAAGGTTTCTCTCCTGTGTGTGTCATTGTGTGACTCTTTAAACAATCATTTCGAGAAAATTCTGCTCCACAAACATCACACTTATAAGGTTTCTTTCCTGTGTGTGTCAATTTATGACTCTTTAAAGTCCCATTCTGAGAAAATGTTGCTCCACAAACATCACACTTATAAGGTTTCTCTCCTGTGTGTGTCATTTTGTGACTCTTTAAATGATCATTTCGAGAAAATTCTGCTCCACAAACATCACACTTATAAGGTTTCTCTCCTGTGTGTGTCAATATGTGACTCTTTAAAGTCCCATTCTGAGAAAATGTTGCTCCACAAACATCACACTTATAAGGTTTCTCTCCTGTGTGTGTCATTTTGTGACTCTTTAAAACACTACTGCGAAAAAATCTTGCTCCACAAACATCACACTTATAAGGTTTCTCTCCTGTGTGTGTCCTTTTGTGTATCTTTAAATAAAAATTTTGAGAAAATTCTGATCCACAAACATCACATTTATAAGGTTTCTCTCCTGTGTGTGTCCTTTTGTGTATCTTTAAATGACCATTTTGAGAAAATTCTGCTTCACAAACATCACACATATAAGGTTTCTCTCCCATGTGTGTCCTGTTGTGACTCTTTAACTCTTACTATACGGCAGCTAAAACCGCGTTTTTACGCGCTAGTTTAGCTATAGTTACCATCGCGCGCCACTTGAACTGGCGAGCCGTAAAATTGGTACTAAACTCGCGCCACTTCACGGGGCTTGCCGGATACTAAGAGTTAAAGCACAATTCTCAGAAAAATCGGCTCCAGAAACATCACACTTATAAGGTTTCTCTCCAGTGTGTGTCCTTTTGTGTATTTTTAAATGACCATTTTGAGAAAATTCTGCTCCACAAACATCACATTTATAAGGTTTCTCTCCTGTGTGTGACCTTTTGTGTATCTTTAAACGACCATTTTGAGAAAATTCTGCTCCACAAACATCACACTTATAAGGTTTCTCTCCTGTGTGTGTCATTGTGTGACTCTTTAAACAATCATTTCGAGAAAATTCTGCTCCACAAACATCACACTTATAAGGTTTCTTTCCTGTGTGTGTCAATTTATGACTCTTTAAAGTCCCATTCTGAGAAAATGTTGCTCCACAAACATCACACTTATAAGGTTTCTCTCCTGTGTGTGTCATTTTGTGACTCTTTAAATGATCATTTCGAGAAAATTCTGCTCCACAAACATCACACTTATAAGGTTTCTCTCCTGTGTGTGTCAATATGTGACTCTTTAAAGTCCCATTCTGAGAAAATGTTGCTCCACAAACATCACACTTATAAGGTTTCTCTCCTGTGTGTGTCATTTTGTGACTCTTTAAAACACTACTGCGAAAAAATCTTGCTCCACAAACATCACACTTATAAGGTTTCTCTCCTGTGTGTGTCCTTTTGTGTATCTTTAAATAAAAATTTTGAGAAAATTCTGCTCCACAAACATCACATTTATAAGGTTTCTCTCCTGTGTGTGTCCTTTTGTGTATCTTTAAATGACCATTTTGAGAAAATTCTGCTCCACAAACATCACACTTATAGTGTTTCTCTCCTGTGTGTGTCCTTTTGTGACGCTTTAAATTATCATTTTGAGAAAATTCTGCTAAACAAACATCACACTTATAGGGTTTCTCTCCTGTGTGTATCAATTTGTGACTCTTTAAAGTCCCAATCTGAGAAAATGTTGCTCCACAAACATCACACTTATAAGGTTTCTCTCCTGTGTGTGTCATTTTGTGACTCTTTAAATCACTACTATGAGAAAATCCTGCTAAACAAACATCACACTTATAAGGTTTCTCTCCTGTGTGTGTCCTTTTGTGACTCTTTGAAGAACTACTATAAGAAAAATCTGCTCCACAAACATCACACTTGTAAGGTTTCTCTCCTGTGTGTGTCATTTTGTGACTCTTTAAAGCACCGCTTTGAGAAAATCCTGCTCCACAAACATCACACTTGTAAGGTTTCTCTCCTGTGTGTGTCATTTTGTGACTCTTTAAAGCACCACTAAGAGAAAATCCTGCTCCACAAACATCACACTTGTAAGGTTTCTCTCCTGTGTGTGTCCTGTTGTGACTCTTTAAAGCACCATTCTCAGAAAAATTGGCTCCACAAACATCACACTTATAAGGTTTCTCTCCTGTGTGTGTCCTTTTGTGTATTTTTAAACCACCATTTTGAGAAAATTCTGCTCCACAAACATCACACTTATAAGGTTTCTCTCCTGTGTGTGTCCTGTTGTGATTCTTTAAAGCACCATTCTCAGAAAAATCCGCTCCACAAACATCACACTTATAAGGTTTCTCTCCTGTGTGTGTCCTTTTGTGTATTTTTAAACCACCATTTTGAGAAAATTCTGCTCCACAAACATCACATTTATAAGGTTTCTCTCCTGTGTGTGTCCTTTTGTGTATCTTTAAACGACCATTTTGAAAAAATTCTGCTCCACAAACATCACACTTATAAGGTTTCTCTCCTGTGTGTGTCATTTTGTGACTCTTTAAACAATCATTTCGAGAAAATTCTGCTCCACAAACATCACACTTATAAGGTTTCTCTCCTGTGTGTGTCAATTTGTGACTCTTTAAATTCCCATTCTGAGAAAATGTTGCTCCACAAACATCACACTTATAAGGTTTCTCTCCTGTGTGTGTCATTTTGTGACTTTTTAAATAATCATTTCGAGAAAATTCTGCTCCACAAACATCACACTTATAAGGTTTCTCTCCTGTATGTGTCCTTTTGTGACTCTTTAAAGTCCCATTCTGAGAAAATGTTGCTCCACAAACATCACACTTATAAGGTTTCTCTCCTAAGTGTGTCCTTTTGTGACTCTTTAAATGATAATTTCGAGAAAATTCTGCCCCACAAACATCACACTTATAAGGTTTCTCTCCTGTGTGTGTCCTTTTGTGACTCTTTAAACAATCATTTTGAGAAAATTCTGCTCCACAAACATCACATTTATAAGGTTTCTCTCCTGTGTGTGTCCTTTTGTGTATCTTTAAACGACCATTTTGAAAAAATTCTGCCCCACAAACATCACACTTATAAGGTTTCTCTCCTGTGTGTGTCATTTTGTGACTCTTTAAACAATCATTTCGAGAAAATTCTGCTCCACAATCATAACACTTATAAGGTTTCTCTCCTGTGTGTGTCAATATGTGACTCTTTAAAGTCCCTTTCTGAGAAAATGTTGCTCCACAAACATCACACTTATAAGGTTTCTCTCCTGTGTGTGTCATTTTGTGACTCTTTAAATCACTACTGCGAAAAAATCCTGCTCCACAAACATCACACTTATAAGGTATCTCTCCTGTGTGTGTCCTTTTGTGACCCTTTAAATCACTACTATGAGAAAATCTTGCTCCACAAACATTGCACTTGTAAGGTTTCTCTTCTGTGTGTGTCCTTTTATGACTCTTTAAAGCACCACTATGAGAAAATTCTGCTCCACAAACATCACACTTATAAAGTTTTTCTTCTGTATGTCGACTTTTGTGCCATTTTAAATGAAGTTTTTGTCCTGTAAGTTTATCACACATGTAAGATTCTCCATCTGTATTTGTCACCTTGTGATCACTTTGACAAAATTCTGTTCCACTGACATCATATTTGTAATGTGTCTCACTATTATGATGCATTATGGGTTTCTTTGGATAATCAGTTCTAGAAAACCTACTAAGACCATCACACTTGTTAGGCAGATCTTCTTTATGCTGCATTACATGTGCCTTTAGATAACCAAAATGAGCAGCCCCCATACCAATAAGTTCATATTGAGAATGCTTCTGTGCTTTTTGTATTCTTTCTTGTTGACATAGACTGGATTTTGTAGCTAATTCTACATTACCAACATTACTTATATAACACTTTTCTCTCATATGTGAAAGTTCATGTTCATTATAGTCACCTTTCTTGCTAACCTGTACTCCACAAACATGACAGCTGAAAAGTTTCTCTTTTGTACTTATTATTATTTCATCTGATAGTTCACTGCCACACAATTTAAAACCTTCTCTACTTCCACTGTTGAGAGTACAGTCATCATAGACTATTGTTGATTTCCTGCTGCATTTTTCATTTTGTAAGACTGCAGTATCAATCTCAGGAGTCAGATTCATGTCTACAGTCATTATCTCAGAGTCTGTGACATTCGGTGATTGTACCTCTTTTAATCTTGATTCAATGTTATTGTCTGTATTTAGTATTGCAGCTGCCGTACTTACATCAGCTTTCATTTCACTCACAATTTTTTCTGTGAATTCTGGCAAAACTTGATTGAATGTGGCATTTTGCACTGGTTCACTCTTTATGAAACTGTTCATAATTTTCAAATCTGGAATGTCAACACTAGAGTATAGGCGGGATTGCTGGCTACAGGAATGGTCACCTGAAATTCATTGAATAAAACATAATAGTAAAAACATCAGATAATTATGGCATGCATAACAAATTTTAATTCTGTATGTTTTGTAGCATAACTTATAGTTGCATAACTTTTAAATCATACCTAATATGACATTAGGTATGATTTAAAAGTTAGGTAACTATAAGGTTACTTAAGAAGTATTTGTTTCTGTCTGATATGTTAATAGTTCATGGTGTATTGCATACTATGAAACTAATAGTATACATTTAATCATTTTAAACGGTGTTGCAAAATGTTTTTTTTAATGCGGTCACTAATCACATATATTCATTAATGTTTTTATTGCTTGATTACTTCCCATGGATGTGAGAAATGAGTAATAACAATTTATTTCTGAATTACTTCCCTCCAAACAGTCCTGAAATGATTACAAATATTATATTTTTAATAATTATTTTTTTCCGTCATGACTAAAACGTTTTTGCAAGAAAAGAACCTCATGACATTACCTGATAGATCTGTGGAGTAACAGTACTGTTTCAGTAAAATTCAAACTTTGTTTTTGTTAAAATTAGTTTTGCTCAATTTCAGTGATACCTGCAATTGTATACCTAGACACTATATAACTGCAACTATTTCTAAAGCTTTTAAGATTTCCACTAATTCTGCTGTAAAGATGGATGTATTACCTGTTACTTTATATTTTTTGTACATTTTAAATTTTTGTGTTGCTATTTCCGTTCCAAAATGTCCATCTTAATCATATGCAACGCTGGTCCTCAACAAGTTTCACCACAGGGGGAATACCTGAAAGTGTGTGAATGTTTTAATGAGTCAATGATGTTATTTGCCTCACAGACAGAGGTTCACTTCCACATTTGTACGTATATTATAGCATTGTGCATAACTGGTGGTCATATAAGAATGACACCAGGTATGCCTCCAAGCAGGCAGGTGTTCAGATAAAAGGGCATGAACCTGTAATTTCACTATATAGCGTGCATGAGCTTAAATTACTACTGAGACATTATCAAGGAAGATTGTGTTCAAATGTACATGTATCTAAGGTATGAATTATAGAAAGATAAACTGGCAAGCCATTATGCTTATATTTCTACAATTTTTTTTGTACAACGTGCATGAGTAAATATTATTACTACACAGTAACACTGTATTTACATTGTAGATATATCTAAAGTAGACATGTCAAAGAACATGGACATAACTGAATTTTATGTGCAGCATTCTTCAAATATGAATTATCAAAAACTCATGAAAGGGATCAGGGGACACCATGAATATCTGTTTGCAGTGTCATTCACAGTGCAGACAGACCATGCTCCATTGGCATTTCTCTGAGCCAATAAGGAATTTAACACAAAGATTATGCGTTGGGCTTTGCTGCTAAGCGTTTACCCATTTAAAGTACAATATATACCAGAAAAAGAAAACGTAGGAGTGGATTTTATGAGTTGAAATTGGAGCATGGAGGAGGAGGATGAAATTGAAGATAGCAATCACTTGAAAGATATGGATAACAGCAGCTCTATTTCCATAAATGAGACATGAAAGGGCTTTGTTATTTCTTCCTTGTTCATCCTGAAAAGGACGTTGGTTGTGTTGTGTCCGTTTACAGCGAAGCTGCGGTATTTGCGCCTTTCGGCCGACACATCCGACTTCCGCACAGAATTTTTTGGGACCGGGTTTGCCTTCCCTCTTCAATCCCTACTCCTCAGCTAGACTGCAGTAATACAGCCTGTTTCCAGGACCACTATGTGGAGGTGGAGTAGGGTCTTGGTCAGCTCTGATTCGCTGACCCTGACGCAGGCAGTCAAGCTATGGGGTCACTTACTGCATTTCTCACTTTTGATGCATCTTGGGTCCCAAAAGGGTTTCATATCTTCAAGCCCGGATGAACTGTGATGGATATATGTAAATATAGCCTCAGTAATCTGGCACGTTTTCTTCCTCATTTAGTGTTTACATTTTGCGAAGGCAAAACCATGCAATTCACTGTCTGTTGACTCACTTTTGAAGCCACACCTACTTTTCCTGCTTACATGCACTCCTACTTCTTCTTCTTTGATCCTTACCCACCAACCATCAAAGCAGTCAGTGGCCATTACACCTGGTGGCATCTTGTAGGGCAACAACAAATTGACTCCACTTTGCTCTGTCGGCGGCCATCCTTTGTACAGTGCCCCAACTCTGGTTCATTCTTATCATCTCAGCCTCCACAGTCCTCCGTCAAATTGTATTTGGTCGGCCTCTCTTTTGTTTTCCTTCAGGGGTCTATAGCATAGCTGTTCTTGTGATGGCATTGGGGTCTCTTCTGAGGACATGACCAACTGTTGCATCCTTTCTGAGTCCATAACAGACATAAGTAGTCACAGGTCCTACTTCTGTTAAGAGATTACGCACCAACTAATATGTTAGTAATATATTTGGTAGATTTTTATTTATCGCGCACGATAGTGCACAATTTTGAGTATGGGGATTCCTGGCGCGCTTGTTGCTAAACAAGGGAGATGACGTCGAAGCTTGAAGGAGGCAAGCTAGCATCCCAGCCAGACATATTGTGTGCAGATATTTTCAGCCCCATGTGTTCGGCAGATGTGATTATTCTTTGACATGGCCTTCTGGTTAGAAGTCATTGCCATATGTCATAAGCGTAAGTTGTTTTTTTTCATTCAAGAAAGAATTGAAAATATTATAAATTTTTATTGACGTTTCACCCAAGTCGACATCTAGATAGAACCTGCACTCGATGGTACTATAATGGATAAACTTGGGGAGTCAATTCATTGAAAGCCGACATATATTCTAAAAGGAATTGTTGTTTAAGAAAAAATGTATCTACTAAGATGAATTACTGAACCGCCATCATACGAGTCACGGCTATAAGGAGAGGTTAGTCAAAGGACAGTGCTTGAGTGTTTGTAAGCGCAGGGGATGCCTTCATTATAAATGTTCAGAGGTTCCAATATGATTATTTATGAGGCCATTTAAAGAGGACATAATTGTAATATATCTCAGATGCGATGGAGTATAATGAGGGTCACTGTCCTTGAAAAGGTCAACCGTTCTAGGATTCAAATTATGATTTAAACTGCCTCATCGTTTATGGACATTATTGTATTAACTCAGATATCCAGCTCTATGTTGCTTAAAGGATTCTTCTGGGACGATCTGATTGGATTATTGAAAAAAATTACGTTACCTCTCATCATGTTGATTTAACTGTTGTATGTCAAGGTCGGATGTCATGTCACGTCAAATGTCTATGTCAAATAAACTGTGTACCAATTTCAATTGATGAGTTCGACTACTACAGTCTTGGCACTTATGTCAACGTGCCACAGTTGGAATTCCAGTTGACTGATTATCATATTATATTTTTAAAATTCGCGGATCAGCACCTAATAGTAGTCAGCAATAATCACTACCAAGGAAGACTACTACACCAACCCAGCTCCAGCGTCTGCCAGCTATGATGGTGTGCATGTCCTCTTGCTTGCTCTGAGTAAGCAGATCTTGGTTGGTGATGGTATTTGGCCAAAAGATTCAGAGAATTTTTCTTAGGCATGTTGTGTGAAAAGAGGACAATTTTGACATTTCCTTCTCGTAACTCTCCAGCTCTCTGTGCCAAAGAGAAGCACATATAGCACACAGCTCTGATATAATCCTAATTTTGTGCTTGTGCATTACTGAGAGGACTTCCAGATGTTGTTTAGACTAAAAAAAGGCTGTTCTTGCTTTGTTCATTCTGTTGTTGATGTCTTTGCTTGCTCCACTGTCTGGTGTTATTATGCATCCTAAGTATGTGAAGGTATCTGTCTGTTCCAGTTGCTGATTCCTTACTGATATGGGCTCAGAGCTGCTCACATTGAGCATCATGACCTGTGTCTTCTTTCGGTTGATGTTCAAGCCCACCTGCTGGCTATACTTATTAGTATAGCCAGTTACATGCATTAATGAGCATTTACAAACTTTCGCACCCGACAGTCTTAACAAGAGGGGAGCGAACTTGGGTGTTTACCTGAGTTCTCACGTGAGCTGAGATGTCAATCATCGGATAGTGACAGAAAGCATGGGGGAGGAACAGATCAGACCTCGGTAGCAAATGCAAGGGCGATAATAATACTTATCGACCGCATTTGATGTCCGTGATTTCCGGGGACTTAAGTAATTGATCTACGGCAGAGGGTGGAAATCAAAGAAGGCTTGTTCACATGGCCCATGTCTTTTTTTATGTCGTTTCGGCATCGTGAGCGAGCGAACAGGAAAATCCTTTATCTCTGTAGACAAGCTCATTGTTTTCCCCTACTAGGCCGAAGGCGTGAATTGTCGCACCCTTTAGAGATATTGATGAAAATATGTTTAAATACTGCGTCCTCTCCAAGCCTTTATCAAGTCACTCAGAAATTTTGGATAATCTAGTTCATTATTCTAGAGCCCTTGTGAAAGTGTATTATTAGCATTTCATGGTGAACTAGAGCAACTGCACAACGTGGAAACATCTCAAAAGCAGGCAGAGACCAGTCCGTGCCAAGAACACCACAATAACTACCAGCAATCTAAGGCCAAATTCCAAAGGCCAAGTTGCAGGCTAGGCGGAGAAGGTGGAAGGAGAAAACAGAGTCCTTGAACTTCGAAGGAGATACAAGGAAACTGTGGAAGCTGGTAAAACAACTTAATGATGAGGGTACAGGAAGAAACTCAAAGATTGCACTGTACAAAGTTGGAAACATCCTCATGGGAAAACAGGCAGCTGAACCCTTTGCAGACTCCTTTGCTAAAGACAACAACATCGAAGTAAGCCCAGAGAAGCAACAGGAGACTCATGAGAAACAACAATACGCAGGATGAGATGGAACCATACCTGAAGTTATGGAGGCACCAATCACATTTAGAGAACTGGAGCTTGAAATATCCAAATTGAAAATGAGAAAGTCGCCAGGAGTTGATGGAGTGTCCAATGAAATGATTAAGAACTTGGGAACCGCAGCAAAACCAAAGCTGCTGCAGATCTTCAGTATCTGTTGGAACTCAGGCAGAGTTCCACAGACCTGGAGGGAAGCAATCATGATACCACTCCTAAAACCAGGAAAAGACAGTTCCACTGCCTCCAGCTACAGACCAATCAGCCTTACAAGCTGTCTCTGAAAAACAATGGAACGTATCATCAACCTCAGGCCACAGTGGTACCTTGAAAGTGAAAACCTTCTTGTACCACAGCAGGCAAGCTTTAGGCAGTGTTACTCTACTGAAGATCAGGCAACTTACCTTTCTCAAGAAATTGAGGATGCGTTCCAAGATAAGAAACTGGTACTAGCAGCATGGATAGATCTAAGGAAAGCATTTGACAAGGTTTGGAAAGAAGGGCTTCTGAAGAAACTGAGAAACTGTAGAGTGAATGGTAGGATGTACAAATGGGTGAAAGCATACTTGCATAACAGAAGAGCCTGAGTACAACTAGATGGCCTCAAGAGTAAGAAAATTCTACTATGTCATGGCGTCTCTCAGGGAGGGGTTCTGTCCCCCACACTTTTCCTAGTCTACATCAACGACCTGGTTGCTGAATTACCACATGGAGTGAAAGTGGCAATGTACTCTGATGACCTGATAATATGGTGCACAGATGAGCATGCAACAGTGGCCACCAAACTGCTACAAAGAGCTAAAGATGCCTTAACCTCGTGGGCAAATAGATGGTGTGTCAGTATCAACAGAGACAAGTGCAGCACTATGCTCTTCACCCTCTCTCCCAAACAAAAAAGCTGGTGTCATCAAGATAAATGAAGAGCTCCTGAGAGAAGATAAACAACCCACCTATCTTGGAGTTACATTTGATGATAGGCTGACATGGGAGCAGCACATCAACAAGGCAGCAACAAAGGCCAGGAGGAAGTTAGCAATCTTGAGAAAACTAAGTAGAACCACATGGGGAGCCAGCGGGAAAATACTTAGTAAAGTTTACCAGCAAGGCATATGACCATACCTGAAATATAGGTCAGCTGCGTGGTGTCTAGCATCAAACACCCCATTACAAGAGCTAGATAAGGTGCAAAACCAGGCGCTTAGGGTCATCATGGAGGCAATGAAATCAACGCCTATAGTGGAGATGGAGAAAATGGGGAGGATACAAGCACTGCGAGAATGCAGAGACACAAAAGTGCTAACACAGGCAGAAAAGTTCCTCTGTATGCCAAGCCATCCAATGAAGGACAGGTTCCAAAACCTAGCAATGGGGCGATTGAAAAGAAGCAGCTTCATCCACCAGACTAACGATTTCATAGACAAACCTCAGACCTGCCTGAAGTTGACAGCCCCCTAAAGTCTGTGCCAGTGTCGTAGATTTTAGATAGGAGAATTAAGACTGAGTTTGGTCCCTTCTGAATAGATCTGAATAGGTGATTGACACCGTGAGAATTAGTAAAGACAATAGAATTTCCACACAGGTGAGATGATAGACTGTGGTATAGAGGCTGTCTCTGAAAGCGAAAAGAATTCTTCTCTCTCTCACCTATCCTCTACGACGGTTTTTTACAGAGTCAGACAGTCTAAACCACATATATATTACATATAATTCTATCTACTCACGGGCACGCACATACACATGACGACAGTTAAACACACAGACTTGGGAAATCTATAACAATGATTATACAGATAAATTGGGATCGAGCTGACCAACGCACTGATTTTTGTTCAAGAGAGATTTTAATTATCATCTCAAAATTTCTCACAACACCAAAAATACATAAAGGAAGCATACAAATAGTCATAAAAAAATCAATGAATTTCTACCAGGATGATAGACCCGTTATGATCTGTCCTCTAGGTTTAGCCCCCAGTCCCGTTTAGGAAAAAGATGATGGCCCAAAGAGGATCAATGATACATTAGCGGTAATCAAATGATTTTCCCCTGTTAAAGGTATGGATAGACTTAGATATACTCTGATCTATTCTAAGGGAAAATATGGTTAGCAATACTTGCATAAGGACAATCAGAACAGCAAAATGGGTGATAAATTTCAACAATGGAGAAATCACTCAGTCCTACATTCACTCTAGACATTCAGCCGTGTACACGTGCACATACTCACTGTTTTGGTAGACATATCTGGGAAACACAATTTTGTTAGGACATTCACATACAGAATCACCAGAAGTAGTCGTAGCCAAGAAAACCCCAGCTCCACAAAGTCAGATAGATTTCACTGCTTCGGGGAACGTTTCCTTGGTATTTCTTATTCTAGGATATCTGTCTATGTCACATTTAAAAAAATCTTGTCCAGGCACGAAAGTTTACAGTGAGCACCGTGTCAATAGCTTAGGTTTTTCTAGTAATAGGAATGTCAGGTCGGTGCCTTCTCTCAGTATAGGATTTACTTTGGTCACCCCACAGATTTGTCCACAAAATAATCTAGTCGGACAATGTTAATGTTATTTCTTGTAATATTCACGCCGCCAGGCAGAAAATTTACGTAGAGTTTATGAAAGAATTTAAGATCTGGCGCAAAGGCCCCGTATTGATCATTACAGTCTTTGAAACCCGTTAGTGGGATATAGTATTTCTGTCTAACTCTGTTGGCATATGCACTGTCAGACCAGTGTTACTTGAGAAACCCACGTGGTTCAAAATAAGGACTGTCTATTTCTTCACAAATATGAAACTCTTATTAAACGCCGGTAAAGTTCGGGTCACCCCAGTATTTCCTGAATAAAAGGAAAAGCACATATAAATCATTTACATATTATGTACTCAATATAACTTACATTTTAAACAGCAAGCCGACCGCTTGACTTATTATTTAACCTTCCAGTGAAATAAGTTATATTTAAATCAATCATCAGGAATTAGGAATATCTGCGTATTCCGTCAATATTCACTGATGTCGCATCTAGCAGTTATGAGTTAGTTTAGAAAAAAATACTCGACTGAGTAGTTAGCAGTTAAATTAAATTCATTATAGCTACATGTTTGTTACGCTAGAAATATAATTTATTCTGCTTTCCACTGTATGCGTCACTAGAAAAATAATACAAACTATAAATTAGTTGCTCTGCACCAAATCTAACTAGGGAAATAGCTAAGCGATTAAACACTTTAAACCCTACACACAATACTAGATATATAATATTAATATACCTCGACACAGAATTACTAAGAACTAAACCACTTCGACCAAACTAAAGGCCATCTCTATTAACAGAGATATTTAGAAATCGAACCAAGGCTTGTTCTAGTCTAACTGCGAATTACTGAGTGCCTGAAATCAGGTTTGCAACTCTAGTTATATCTAAGAAACGGACAAAGAATCCCACTGTTTCGAAACCACGAAACAGCGCCCGTCTCTCCCCTTCTCTAACACCCTACGTCAGCTTCCCTCATGTCGTAACAGCCATCAGTGACCGAGAGTACGAGTGAGTTGCAAATCTCAGACAGCCTGTCTCCAGTGCGGAGCGATTTTTCACGCTACGCCGGGTTTTTCTAACGAAAAACCTCATGCGTTTCTGCAAACTGTAGACAGCTGTCTCGTTCCTGCACTGTGAGGATGCCGGGTTTGACACCTTACGCTAGTGTCAGGTGAAAAATGGTAGACCAAAAGTCTGCTCTTTGTCCAGCGAAACGAATTTTTCGCACATTCTCGTCTACCTGCGCGACTGACATCTGATGCAATAGAATGCTAGTGCGATTCTCAGTTTTGAGAAAAGAAACAGGTAACGTTTGCGAATTAGGAAGGAAATATATTTCGCAAACGAATGATGCGAAAAATACCGGAAAAAGGTAAAGACAGATAATAAATTAAAAGGATCCGGGTGAGAGAATAGGAAGAAGATCTAGGCAATTTAATGATCAATAAGACCTACGTGACAGGACGTCCCCCCTTTAAGATATGGAAGCACTCCATGTCTACGTTATGGAATTAAATTTCCTATAACCGTAGCTTCGGGGTGTCTGTCTTCTTCCCTCTCATCTTCCCCCTCCATCTCTGTCCATTTCCTACTCAAGTCTACTCCCCAAAGTTTCTTTTCTCTGGAATGTCTCCCATGCGCGCTTGAAAGAGCGTCGCCGCTTCTGACATTTTTCAAAGATTTCCTGTGATTGCAGTGGAATTTCCCTGCCACTATCGTCATCTTCGTCAGTTTTGGCGATCGTCAGGAGATGGTCGGAGGTCGGCACAGGTCTTTCCAAGTATCTCTTTAAGAGATTTAAATGGAAAACCTTTTCCTTTCCTTGAATAGATATCTGGTAGTTAGCCTTAGAAATCTTTTTCAGGACGGTAAACGGCCCTTGCCATCCGATCTTCAGTTGGTTGTTCTCGGTAGGGAGTAACACCAAAACTTTCTCTCCTGCTTCCAGTTCTCTCTCTTTTTCGTGACTTTCCTGTATCGGTTAGCGTGCTTTGTGCGTGCTCGCTTAAAGTTTGTCGTTGCTAGGTCCCACCCTAGTTTCAACCTTTCCTTTAAAACCGACACATATTTACTTGCTGAGACAACTGTCTCATCCGCCTTCTCGTCTGTCAGAGACTGAAGTAAGGCTTCCAGCGGCCCCTTTATAGGTCTGCCGAATAGAAGCGTAGCTGGCGGAAATCCTGTGGAAGTATGAGGAGATTCTCTGTAGCCAAATAACGCTGCTGGAATACAAAGATCCCAATCTTCAGGTTTCACTTGTGCCAGTTTACTTAGCATCATGTTGAGGTTTCCATTTGCACGTTCCACGAGCCCATTTCCGGCCGGAGTATATGGCTTAGTGTGAATGTGTTGGGTCCTCAAGATCTTCACGATCTCATCCATCAACAGGTTTCGGTATGGAGATCCGTTATCCGTCAACACTTGCTGAGGGAATCCCAACCGAGTGAAAATCTGCACGAGGGCTTCTGCGACATGCTTGGCATCTGCGCATGTTAGCGGTATAGCTTCTGCCCATAAAGTGCATGTATCGACTAAGGTCAGGATAAACCTGTTCCTTCTTTTAGTCCTTTCGAAAGGCCCTAAAATGTCGATCACAACCCGTTCGAATGGTGTACCCACTATTGGCATTTCACCCAAAAAGACTGGGGGTGCTCGTTGCTTGGGTGGCACACGTTGGCACTGGGCACAGGATTTGACATATCTGATAATATCAGTATTTACTCCTGGCCACCAATAATGAGTGGTTATCCGTTGGTTTGTGGCGTTCTGTCCCATATGTCCGCTGAAGGGAAGAGAGTGCCCCATTTCTAGGATTTGGCTTCTGTACTGTTTCGGTACTAGGAGCTGGTTGTAACCTTGGTCAGGCTTGCCCGTTCTGCGATAAAGTACGCCATCCTTAGAAAAAATGTCCCCGTGCTGTCTGGGTTCCTTAGCCATGGGCAGTTTCCTAAAGCAGGGTGCCAAAGTAGGGTCCTTGTATTGCGCTTCTTTAAGTTCCATGGGTAACAAATTAGGCGCAGGCTCCCGTTCCTTTTTGGTTTGCCCTCTTGTAGTTACTGCTGCCACAATCGGCTCTTCCGGTTTACCAATACACACGTATCTACCGCCAAGTATGACTGGGTAGATGGGATCCTCCATAACAGCCGCTTTGATCACGCCTCTGACAAAGTCAGAGTGTATCTCCACCAATGCGATGGGAAGCGCTGTAGGTGCCTCACTCTTAGAAACTCCACAAAGTTTGACGGTCTCTCCTGTCTCTTGACCGGGTTTAACCAGGTTTCTGGCAACAATGCAATCGTAAGAAAGCCCCGTGTCGAATAAACAAAGACTTTGAGAACCGTTCAAAATAACAGTACCTCGCGTTGAGGGTCTATCCCCAACAGGTTGGGAATCACTGTCAATAATTCCGCCTTGCGAGACTGTTAATAAGCATCCGATGCGTTTCGGCTCGGTGTGCTCGGTCTGATCATATGTCCCGTGCTCAGGGGTTCTCCCTTTGCCACCTTGTCCTTTCTGGCTGCGCTGCCATGTAGGGCAGTCGGGTTGATCAGACTGTTTGGGGTGGTTGGGGTACTTGTTCTTGTAGAACTTGGATTTTTCAGGAGGGGGGTTTTGAGGTCCAGTTTCTCGGTGATTATTCTGATTTGAAGCATGAGAAGGTTGATCTAGATTATTTTTTCGAAAATGCTCCTCTGTCGGTTTCCGCTTTGTGGCCGGTAGTTCAGCCAGCGCATTATGGTAACGCTCAGACTTCTCTAAAATGTCTTCAAGTTTTTCTGCCCCCTGCTCAGCTAGAAATCTCCGGGTATCAACAGACAATGTGTTCTTTATTTGTTCTGTTAAAACAAATTCCTCAAGACCTTTGTAGGTAGAGGGGAGCTGCGAGAGCTCTAGGCACTTTGTCAGATAACCCTTCAAACGAGACGAGAACTGCTGAAAAGTTTCAGAATTCTCTTTCCGGCTGTTGCGAAACAGTTGCAAAAATTTGCGAGCGTTCATTTCAAAGCGCTCCAGTAACGCTTTCTTCAACAGATCATAGTTGTCTTGTTGGCTGCTTTCCAGTTTGGCGTAAACATCATACGCACTACTTTTCAAAGCCTGGGAAAGCTTCATATTCCAACGCGACCTCTCTAAACCGTACAGAGTTGCAATTTTCTCAAATTTTTCTAGCCATGTGTCAATCTTCTCATTTGGACAAGGGAAAGATTCAAGAGCAAAGGACATAGCGTTTAGTTGAAGAGATTGAGGGTTAGTTTGATCAGTTAAGGAAGAATGAGGAGAAGACTCTCCACTGCTGGAGGTAGAGGCAGCACCACGACTTTGGAACTCTAGAGTTTTAAGCGCCAACTCGTGCTGTCTCTGTTCCCTCTCCTTCTCATGCTGTCTCTCCTTCTCCTTCTCTCTTTCCTCATGCTGCATCCTGCGAATTTCCATTTCCTCATCCATCTTCTTCTGCTCTAATAGACGGTCTTCCCTTTCCTTCTCCCTAGCTTCAGCTTCTTTCCTCTCCGCGTCATATCTCTCGAGTTCATCTCTGACAAATGCTTTCGCTTCCTCTCCTTCCAGTCCCTCCTCTCTCGCTTCGTCCCTGAGGAGTTGTCTAAGCTTTGCCCTCTCGGCCATATTATGTCAGCTACTGAGACTTAGTGGAGAACGAAAAGAGGAAAATGATACACTGATTCCTACCACTTACGAGAAAATACCAAATAAAAGATGATATACTTAACCCTGGGATACCTCCTCCAAAATAAAAATCTAACTATCGCTGCTATTAATCGGCAATAAAGCACCTATAGCAAAACACGACTACGCCAACTAAATGGTAGTTAAGATTACTTCTGAAAAATAAGTAGCTACAGTGGAAACAAAATAATTATTGTAAAAATTAAAGAGAAAAATAATCCCTTAATTTTAAAATCCACCATCAAGTTTACCCCTGAAGACAGTTAGGGTGAGGGAGGCAATTAATCTGGACCAATAGTCCGAAACGCACTCCTTACTTTAGTTCAAACACCTTCCTGCTTCAGAACCCTTGTGAATGTTATACACTCACAAAACTTTACCAGCGTTTAGTATTACAAATCAACAATTAACATATATTCCGACAAAATCCACCTGAAACTCAAATGTATAATGCTTCTTAATGCTGTGGACAAAAAACTTATCAGTTTGTATGGTCAGCACGCCCGTAAACAGATCGTTAGTCTAGGGGATAAATTATTTAAAGATATAACAACTCACAAGACATCACACTCTTACTCTATTCCAGAATAAAGAATCTTAAGTTCAAAATCCAGATAGACGAGTCCACATTTGTCGTACTCGTCTTCCTATTCTAAGTTCAAAAATCCATGGGACGAGACCCCATTTGTCGTAGATTTTAGATAGGAGAATTAAGACTGAGTTTGGTCCCTTCTGAATAGATTTGAATAGGTGATTGACACCGTGAGAATTAGTAAAGACAATAGAATTTCCACACAGGTGAGATGATAGACTGTGGTATAGAGGCTGTCTCTGAAAGCGAAAAGAATTCTTCTCTCTCTCACCTATCCTCTACGACGGTTTTTTACAGAGTCAGACAGTCTAAACCACATATATATTACATATAATTCTATCTACTCACGGGCACGCACATACACATGACGACAGTTAAACACACAGACTTGGGAAATCTATAACAATGATTATACAGATAAATTGGGATCGAGCTGACCAACGCACTGATTTTTGTTCAAGAGAGATTTTAATTATCATCTCAAAATTTCTCACAACACCAAAAATACATAAAGGAAGCATACAAATAGTCATAAAAAAATCAATGAATTTCTACCAGGATGATAGACCCGTTATGATCTGTCCTCTAGGTTTAGCCCCCAGTCCCGTTTAGGAAAAAGATGATGGCCCAAAGAGGATCAATGATACATTAGCGGTAATCAAATGATTTTCCCCTGTTAAAGGTATGGATAGACTTAGATATACTCTGATCTATTCTAAGGGAAAATATGGTTAGCAATACTTGCATAAGGACAATCAGAACAGCAAAATGGGTGATAAATTTCAACAATGGAGAAATCACTCAGTCCTACATTCACTCTAGACATTCAGCCATGTACACGTGCACATACTCACTGTTTTGGTAGACATATCTGGGAAACACAATTTTGTTAGGACATTCACATACAGAATCACCAGAGGTAGTCGTAGCCAAGAATTCCTTGGTATTTCTTATTCTAGGATATCTGTCTATGTCACATTTTAAAAAATCTTGTCCAGGCACGAAAGTTTACAGTGAGCACCGTGTCAATAGCTTAGGTTTTTCTAGTAATAGGAATGTCAGGTCGGTGCCTTCTCTCAGTATAGGATTTACTTTGGTCACCCCACAGATTTGTCCACAAAATAATCTAGTCGGACAATGTTAATGTTATTTCTTGTAATATTCACGCCGCCAGGCAGAAAATTTACGTAGAGTTTATGAAAGAATTTAAGATCTGGCGCAAAGGCCCCGTATTGATCATTACAGTCTTTGAAACCCGTTAGTGGGATATAGTATTTCTGTCTAACTCTGTTGGCATATGCACTGTCAGACCAGTGTTACTTGAGAAACCCACGTGGTTCAAAATAAGGACTGTCTATTTCTTCACAAATATGAAACTCTTATTAAACGCCGGTAAAGTTCGGGTCACCCCAGTATTTCCTGAATAAAAGGAAAAGCACATATAAATCATTTACATATTATGTACTCAATATAACTTACATTTTAAACAGCAAGCCGACCGCTTGACTTATTATTTAACCTTCCAGTGAAATAAGTTATATTTAAATCAATCATCAGGAATTAGGAATATCTGCGTATTCCGTCAATATTCACTGATGTCGCATCTAGCAGTTATGAGTTAGTTTAGAAAAAAATACTCGACTGAGTAGTTAGCAGTTAAATTAAATTCATTATAGCTACATGTTTGTTACGCTAGAAATATAATTTATTCTGCTTTCCACTGTATGCGTCACTAGAAAAATAATACAAACTATAAATTAGTTGCTCTGCACCAAATCTAACTAGGGAAATAGCTAAGCGATTAAACACTTTAAACCCTACACACAATACTAGATATATAATATTAATATACCTCGACACAGAATTACTAAGAACTAAACCACTTCGACCAAACTAAAGGCCATCTCTATTAACAGAGATATTTAGAAATCGAACCAAGGCTTGTTCTAGTCTAACTGCGAATTACTGAGTGCCTGAAATCAGGTTTGCAACTCTAGTTATATCTAAGAAACGGACAAAGAATCCCACTGTTTCGAAACCACGAAACAGCGCCCGTCTCTCCCCTTCTCTAACACCCTACGTCAGCTTCCCTCATGTCGTAACAGCCATCAGTGACCGAGAGTACGAGTGAGTTGCAAATCTCAGACAGCCTGTCTCCAGTGCGGAGCGATTTTTAACGCTACGCCGCCGGGTTTTTCTAACGAAAAACCTCATGCGTTTCTGCAAACTGTAGACAGCTGTCTCGTTCCTGCACTGTGAGGATGCCGGGTTTGACACCTTACGCTAGTGTCAGGTGAAAAATGGTAGACCAAAAGTCTGCTCTTTGTCCAGCGAAACGAATTTTTCGCACATTCTCGTCTACCTGCGCAACTGACATCTGATGCAATAGAATGCTAGTGCGATTCTCAGTTTTGAGAAAAGAAACAGGTAACGTTTGCGAATTAGGAAGGAAATATATTTCGCAAACGAATGATGCGAAAAAATACCGGAAAAAGGTAAAGACAGATAATAAATTAAAAGGATCCGGGTGAGAGAATAGGAAGAAGATCTAGGCAATTTAATGATCAATAAGACCTACGTGACAGGACGTCCCCCCTTTAAGATATGGAAGCATTCCATGTCTACGTTATGGAATTAAATTTCCTATAACCGTAGCTTCGGGGTGTCTGTCTTCTTCCCTCTCATCTTCCCCCTCCATCTCTGTCCATTTCCTACTCAAGTCTACTCCCCAAAGTTTCTTTTCTCTGGAATGTCTCCCATGCGCGCTTGAAAGAGCTTCGCCGCTTCTGACATTTTTCAAAGATTTCCTGTGATTGCAGTGGAATTTCCCTGCCACTATCGTCATCTTCGTCAGTTTTGGCGATCGTCAGGAGATGGTCGGAGGTCGGCACAGGTCTTTCCAAGTATCTCTTTAAGAGATTTAAATGGAAAACCTTTTCCTTTCCTTGAATAGATATCTGGTAGTTAGCCTTAGAAATCTTTTTCAGGACGGTAAACGGCCCTTGCCATCCGATCTTCAGTTGGTTGTTCTCGGTAGGGAGTAACACCAAAACTTTCTCTCCTGCTTCCAGTTCTCTCTCATTCGCGACTTTCCTGTATCGGTTAGCGTGCTTTGTGCGTGCTTGCTTAAAGTTTGTCGTTGCTAGGTCCCACCCTAGTTTCAACCTTTCCTTTAAAACCGACACATATTTACTTGCTGAGACAACTGTCTCATCCGCCTTCTCGTCTGTCAGAGACTGAAGTAAGGCTTCCAGCGGCCCCTTTATAGGTCTGCCGAATAGAAGCGTAGCTGGCGGAAATCCTGTGGAAGTATGAGGAGATTCTCTGTAGCCAAATAACGCTGCTGGAATACAAAGATCCCAATCTTCAGGTTTCACTTGTGCCAGTTTACTTAGCATCATGTTGAGGTTTCCATTTGCACGTTCCACGAGCCCATTTCCGGCCGGAGTATATGGCTTAGTGTGAATGTGTTGGGTCCTCAAGATCTTCACGATCTCATCCATCAACAGGTTTCGGTATGGAGATCCGTTATCCATCAACACTTGCTGAGGGAATCCCAACCGAGTGAAAATCTGCACGAGGGCTTCTGCGACATGCTTGGCATCTGCGCATGTTAGCGGTATAGCTTCTGCCCATAAAGTGCATGTATCGACTAAGGTCAGGATAAACCTGTTCCTTCTTTTAGTCCTTTCGAAAGGCCCTAAAATGTCGATCACAACCCGTTCGAATGGTGTACCCACTATTGGCATTTCACCCAAAAAGACTGGGGGTGCTCGTTGCTTGGGTGGCACACGTTGGCACTGGGCACAGGATTTGACATATCTGATAATATCAGTATTTACTCCTGGCCACCAATAATGAGTGGTTATCCGTTGGTTTGTGGCGTTCTGTCCCATATGTCCGCTGAAGGGAAGAGAGTGCCCCATTTCTAGGATTTGGCTTCTGTACTGTTTCGGTACTAGGAGCTGTTGTAACCTTGGTCAGGCTTGCCCGTTCTCCGATAAAGTACGCCATCCTTAGAAAAAATGTCCCCGTGCTGTCTGGGTTCCTTAGCCATGGGCAGTTTCCTAAAGCAGGGTGCCAAAGTAGGGTCCTTGTATTGCGCTTCTTTAAGTTCCATGGGTAACAAATTAGGCGCAGGCTCCCGTTCCTTTTTGGTTTGCCCTCTTGTAGGTACTGCTGCCACAATCGGCTCTTCCGGTTTACCAATACACACGTATCTACCGCCAAGTATGACTGGGTAGATGGGATCCTCCATAACAGCCGCTTTGATCACGCCTCTGACAAAGTCAGAGTGTATCTCCACCAATGCGATGGGAAGCGCTGTAGGTGCCTCACTCTTAGAAACTCCACAAAGTTTGACGGTCTCTCCTGTCTCTTGACCGGGTTTAACCAGGTTTCTGGCAACAATGCAATCGTAAGAAAGCCCCGTGTTGAATAAACAAAGACTTTGAGAACCGTTCAAAATAACAGTACCTCGCGTTGAGGGTCTATCCCCAACAGGTTGGGAATCACTGTCAATAATTCCGCCTTGCGAGACTGTTAATAAGCATCCGATGCGTTTCGGCTCGGTGTGCTCGGTCTGATCATATGTCCCGTGCTCAGGGGTTCTCCCTTTGCCACCTTGTCCTTTCTGGCTGCGCTGCCATGTAGGGCAGTCGGGTTGATCAGACTGTTTGGGGTGGTTGGGGTACTTGTTCTTGTAGAACTTGGATTTTTCAGGAGGGGGGTTTTGAGGTCCAGTTTCTCGGTGATTATTCTGATTTGAAGCATGAGAAGGTTGATCTAGATTATTTTTTTCGAAAATGCTCCTCTGTCGGTTTCCGCTTTGTGGCCGGTAGTTCAGCCAGCGCATTATGGTAACGCTCAGACTTCTCTAAAATGTCTTCAAGTTTTTCTGCCCCCTGCTCAGCTAGAAATCTCCGGGTATCAACAGACAATGTGTTCTTTATTTGTTCTGTTAAAACAAATTCCTCAAGACCTTTGTAGGTAGAGGGGAGCTGCGAGAGCTCTAGGCACTTTGTCAGATAACCCTTCAAACGAGACGAGAACTGCTGAAAAGTTTCAGAATTCTCTTTCCGGCTGTTGCGAAACAGTTGCAAAAATTTGCGAGCGTTCATTTCAAAGCGCTCCAGTAACGCTTTCTTCAACAGATCATAGTTGTCTTGTTGGCTGCTTTCCAGTTTGGCGTAAACATCATACGCACTACTTTTCAAAGCCTGGGAAAGCTTCATATTCCAACGCGACCTCTCTAAACCGTACAGAGTTGCAATTTTCTCAAATTTTTCTAGCCATGTGTCAATCTTCTCATTTGGACAAGGGAAAGATTCAAGAGCAAAGGACATAGCGTTTAGTTGAAGAGATTGAGGGTTAGTTTGATCAGTTAAGGAAGAATGAGGAGAAGACTCTCCACTGCTGGAGGTAGAGGCAGCACCACGACTTTGGAACTCTAGAGTTTAAGCGCCAACTCGTGCTGTCTCTGTTCCCTCTCCTTCTCATGCTGTCTCTCCTTCTCCTTCTCTCTTTCCTCATGCTGCATCCTGCGAATTTCCATTTCCTCATCCATCTTCTTCTGCTCTAATAGACGGTCTTCCCTTTCCTTCTCCCTAGCTTCAGCTTCTTTCCTCTCCGCGTCATATCTCTCGAGTTCATCTCTGACAAATGCTTTCGCTTCCTCTCCTTCCAGTCCCTCCTCTCTCGCTTCGTCCCTGAGGAGTTGTCTAAGCTTTGCCCTCTCGGCCATATTATGTCAGCTACTGAGACTTAGTGGAGAACGAAAAGAGGAAAATGATACACTGATTCCTACCACTTACGAGAAAATACCAAATAAAAGATGATATACTTAACCCTGGGATACCTCCTCCAAAATAAAAATCTAACTATCGCTGCTATTAATCGGCAATAAAGCACCTATAGCAAAACATGACTACGCCAACTAAATGGTAGTTAAGATTACTTCTGAAAATTAAGTAGCTACAGTGGAAACAAAATAATTATTGTAAAAATTAAAGAGAAAAATAATCCCTTAATTTTAAAATCCACCATCAAGTTTACCCCTGAAGACAGTTAGGGTGAGGGAGGCAATTAATCTGGACCAATAGTCCGAAACGCACTCCTTACTTTAGTTCAAACACCTTCCTGCTTCAGAACCCTTGTGAATGTTATACACTCACAAAACTTTACCAGCGTTTAGTATTACAAATCAACAATTAACATATATTCCGACAAAATCCACCTGAAACTCAAATGTATAATGCTTCTTAATGCTGTGGACAAAAAACTTATCAGTTTGTATGGTCAGCACGCCCGTAAACAGATCGTTAGTCTAGGGGATAAATTATTTAAAGATATAACAACTCACAAGACA
This sequence comes from Oreohelix idahoensis, assembly GCA_024509875.1. Classification (NCBI taxonomy): domain Eukaryota; kingdom Metazoa; phylum Mollusca; class Gastropoda; order Stylommatophora; family Oreohelicidae; genus Oreohelix; species Oreohelix idahoensis. The sequence goes on along the minus strand of JAMPIV010018870.1, from coordinate 11,568 downwards.
TCACACTCTTACTCTATTCCAGAATAAAGAATCTTAAGTTCAAAATCCAGATAGACGAGTCCACATTTGTCGTACTCGTCTTCCTATTCTAAGTTCAAAAATCCATCGGACGAGACCCCATTTGTCGTAGATTTTAGATAGGAGAATTAAGACTGAGTTTGGTCCCTTCTGAATAGATTTGAATAGGTGATTGACACCGTGAGAATTAGTAAAGACAATAGAATTTCCACACAGGTGAGATGATAGACTGTGGTATAGAGGCTGTCTCTGAAAGCGAAAAGAATTCTTCTCTCTCTCACCTATCCTCTACGACGGTTTTTTACAGAGTCAGACAGTCTAAACCACATATATATTACATATAATTCTATCTACTCACGGGCACGCACATACACATGACGACAGTTAAACACACAGACTTGGGAAATCTATAACAATGATTATACAGATAAATTGGGATCGAGCTGACCAACGCACTGATTTTTGTTCAAGAGAGATTTTAATTATCATCTCAAAATTTCTCACAACACCAAAAATACATAAAGGAAGCATACAAATAGTCATTAAAAAATCAATGAATTTCTACCAGGATGATAGACCCGTTATGATCTGTCCTCTAGGTTTAGCCCCCAGTCCCGTTTAGGCAAAAGATGATGGCCCAAAGAGGATCAATGATACATTAGCGGTAATCAAATGATTTTCCCCTGTTAAAGGTATGGATAGACTTAGATATACTCTGATCTATTCTAAGGGAAAATATGGTTAGCAATACTTGCATAAGGACAATCAGAACAGCAAAATGGGTGATAAATTTCAACAATGGAGAAATCACTCAGTCCTACATTCACTCTAGACATTCAGCCATGTACACGTGCACATACTCACTGTTTTGGTAGACATATCTGGGAAACACAATTTTGTTAGGACATTCACATACAGAATCACCAGAGGTAGTCGTAGCCAAGAAAACCCCAGCTCCACAAAGTCAGATAGAATTCACTGCTTCGGGGAACGTTTCCTTGGTATTTCTTATTCTAGGATATCTGTCTATGTCACATTTTAAAAAATCTTGTCCAGGCACGAAAGTTTACAGTGAGCACCGTGTCAATAGCTTAGGTTTTTCTAGTAATAGGAATGTCAGGTCGGTGCCTTCTCTCAGTATAGGATTTACTTTGGTCACCCCACAGATTTGTCCACAAAATAATCTAGTCGGACAATGTTAATGTTATTTCTTGTAATATTCACGCCGCCAGGCAGAAAATTTACGTAGAGTTTATGAAAGAATTTAAGATCTGGCGCAAAGGCTCCGTATTGATCATTACAGTCTTTGAAACCCGTTAGTGGGATATAGTATTTCTGTCTAACTCTGTTGGCATATGCACTGTCAGACCAGTGTTACTTGAGAAACCCACGTGGTTCAAAATAAGGACTGTCTATTTCTTCACAAATATGAAACTCTTATTAAACGCCGGTAAAGTTCGGGTCACCCCAGTATTTCCTGAATAAAAGGAAAAGCACATATAAATCATTTACATATTATGTACTCAATATAACTTACATTTTAAACAGCAAGCCGACCGCTTGACTTATTATTTAACCTTCCAGTGAAATAAGTTATATTTAAATCAATCATCAGGAATTAGGAATATCTGCGTATTCCGTCAATATTCACTGATGTCGCATCTAGCAGTTATGAGTTAGTTTAGAAAAAAATACTCGACTGAGTAGTTAGCAGTTAAATTAAATTCATTATAGCTACATGTTTGTTACGCTAGAAATATAATTTATTCTGCTTTCCACTGTATGCGTCACTAGAAAAATAATACAAACTATAAATTAGTTGCTCTGCACCAAATCTAACTAGGGAAATAGCTAAGCGATTAAACACTTTAAACCCTACACACAATACTAGATATATAATATTAATATACCTCGACACAGAATTACTAAGAACTAAACCACTTCGACCAAACTAAAGGCCATCTCTATTAACAGAGATATTTAGAAATCGAACCAAGGCTTGTTCTAGTCTAACTGCGAATTACTGAGTGCCTGAAATCAGGTTTGCAACTCTAGTTATATCTAAGAAACGGACAAAGAATCCCACTGTTTTGAAACCACGAAACAGCGCCCGTCTCTCCCCTTCTCTAACACCCTACGTCAGCTTCCCTCATGTTGTAACAGCCATCAGTGACCGAGAGTACGAGTGAGGTGCAAATCTCAGACAGCCTGTCTCCAGTGCGGAGCGATTTTTCACGCTACGCCGTTTTTCTAACGAAAAACCTCATGCGTTTCTGCAAACTGTAGACAGCTGTCTCGTTCCTGCACTGTGAGGATGCCGGGTTTGACACCTTACGCTAGTGTCAGGTGAAAAAATGGTAGACCAAAAGTCTGCTCTTTGTCCAGCGAAACGAATTTTTCGCACATTCTCGTCTACCTGCGCAACTGACATCTGATGCAATAGAATGCTAGTGCGATTCTCAGTTTTGAGAAAAGAAACAGGTAACGTTTGCGAATTAGGAAGGAAATATATTTCGCAAACGAATGATGCGAAAAATACCGGAAAAAGGTAAAGACAGATAATAAATTAAAAGGATCCGGGTGAGAGAATAGGAAGAAGATCTAGGCAATTTAATGATCAATAAGACCTACGTGACAGGACGTCCCCCCTTTAAGATATGGAAGCATTCCATGTCTACGTTATGGAATTAAATTTCCTATAACCGTAGCTTCGGGGTGTCTGTCTTCTTCCCTCTCATCTTCCCCCTCCATCTCTGTCCATTTCCTACTCAAGTCTACTCCCCAAAGTTTCTTTTCTCTGGAATGTCTCCCATGCGCGCTTGAAAGAGCGTCGCCGCTTCTGACATTTTCAAAGATTTCCTGTGATTGCAGTGGAATTTCCCTGCCACTATCGTCATCTTCGTCAGTTTTGGCGATCGTCAGGAGATGGTCGGAGGTCGGCACAGGTTTTTCCAAGTATCTCTTTAAGAGATTTAAATGGAAAACCTTCTCCTTTCCTTCAATAGAGATCTGGTAGTTAGCCTTAGAAATCTTTTTCAGGACGGTAAACGGCCCTGGCCATCCGATCTTCAGTTGGTTGTTCTCGGTAGGGAGTAACACCAAAACTTTCTCTCCTGCTTCCAGTTCTCTCTCTTTCGCGACTTTCCTGTATCGGTTAGCGTGCTTTGTGCGTGCTCGCTTAAAGTTTGTTGTTGCTAGGTCCCACCCTAGTTTCAACCTTTCCTTTAAAACCGACACATATTTACTTGCTGAGACAACTGTCTCATCCGCCTTCTCGTCTGTCAGAGACTGAAGTAAGGCTTCCAGCGGCCCCTTTATAGGTCTGCCGAATAGAAGCGTAGCTGGCGGAAATCCTGTGGAAGTATGAGGAGATTCTCTGTAGCCAAATAACGCTGCTGGAATACAAAGATCCCAATCTTCAGGTTTCACTTGTGCCAGTTTACTTAGCATCATGTTGAGGTTTCCATTTGCACGTTCCACGAGCCCATTTCCGGCCGGAGTATATGGCTTAGTGTGAATGTGTTGGGTCCTCAAGATCTTCACGATCTCATCCATCAACAGGTTTCGGTATGGAGATCCGTTATCCGTCAACACTTGCTGAGGGAATCCCAACCGAGTGAAAATCTGCACGAGGGCTTCTGCGACATGCTTGGCATCTGCGCATGTTAGCGGTATAGCTTCTGCCCATAAAGTGCATGTATCGACTAAGGTCAGGATAAACCTGTTCCTTCTTTTAGTCCTTTCGAAAGGCCCTAAAATGTCGATCACAACCCATTCGAATGGTGTACCCACTATTGGCATTTCACCCAAAAAGACTGGGGGTGCTCGTTGCTTGGGTGGCACACGTTGGCACTGGGCACAGGATTTGACATATCTGATAATATCAGTATTTACTCCTGGCCACCAATAATGAGTGGTTATCCGTTGGTTTGTGGCGTTCTGTCCCATATGTCCGCTGAAGGGAAGAGAGTGCCCCATTTCTAGGATTTGGCTTCTGTACTGTTTTGGTACTAGGAGCTGGTTGTAACCTTGGTCAGGCTTGCCCGTTCTGCGATAAAGTACGCCATCCTTAGAAAAAATGTCCCCGTGCTGTCTGGGTTCCTTAGCCATGGGCAGTTTCCTAAAGCAGGGTGCCAAAGTAGGGTCCTTGTATTGCGCTTCTTTAAGTTCCATGGGTAACAAATTAGGCGCAGGCTCCCGTTCCTTTTTGGTTTGCCCTCTTGTAGTTACTGCTGCCACAATCGGCTCTTCCGGTTTACCAATACACACGTATCTACCGCCAAGTATGACTGGGTAGATGGGATCCTCCATAACAGCCGCTTTGATCACGCCTCTGACAAAGTCAGAGTGTATCTCCACCAATGCGATGGGAAGCGCTGTAGGTGCCTCACTCTTAGAAACTCCACAAAGTTTGACGGTCTCTCCTGTCTCTTGACCGGGTTTAACCAGGTTTCTGGCAACAATGCAATCGTAAGAAAGCCCCGTGTCGAATAAACAAAGACTTTGAGAACCATTCAAAATAACAGTACCTCGCGTTGAGGGTCTATCCCCAACAGGTTGGGAATCACTGTCAATAATTCCGCCTTGCGAGACTGTTAATAAGCATCAGATGCGTTTCGGCTCGGTGTGCTCGGTCTGATCATATGTCCCGTGCTCAGGGGTTCTCCCTTTGCCACCTTGTCCTTTCTGGCTGCGCTGCCATGTAGGGCGGTCGGGTTGATCAGACTGTTTTGGGTGGTTGGGGTACTTGTTCTTGTAGAACTTGGATTTTTCAGGAGGGGGGTTTTGAGGTCCAGTTTCTTGGTGATTATTCTGATTTGAAGCATGAGAAGGTTGATCTAGATTATTTTTTCGAAAATGCTCCTCTGTCGGTTTCCGCTTTGTGGCCGGTAGTTCAGCCAGCGCATTATGGTAACGCTCAGACTTCTCTAAAATGTCTTCAAGTTTTTCTGCCCCCTGCTCAGCTAGAAATCTCCGGGTATCAACAGACAATGTGTTCTTTATTTGTTCTGTTAAAACAAATTCCTCAAGACCTTCATAGGTAGAGGGGAGCTGCGAGAGCTCTAGGCACTTTGTCAGATAACCCTTCAAACGAGACGAGAACTGCTGAAAAGTTTCAGAATTCTCTTTCCGGCTGTTGCGAAACAGTTGCAAAAATTTGCGAGCGTTCATTTCAAAGTGCTCCAGTAACGCTTTCTTCAACAGATCATAGTTGTCTTGTTGGCTGCTTTCCAGTTTGGCGTAAACATCATACGCAGAACTTTTCAAAGCCTGGGAAAGCTTCATATTCCAACGCGACCTCTCTAAACCGTACAGAGTTGCAATTTTCTCAAATTTTTCTAGCCATGTGTCAATCTTTTCATTTGGACAAGGGAAAGATTCAAGAGCAAAGGACATAGTGTTTAGTTGAAGAGATTGAGGGTTAGTTTGATCAGTTAAGGAAGAACGAGGAGAAGACTCTCCACTGCTGGAGGTAGAGGCAGCACCACGACTTTGGAACTCTAGAGTTTTAAGCGCCAACTCGTGCTGTCTCTGTTCCCTCTCCTTCTCATGCTGTCTCTCCTTCTCCTTCTCTCTTTCCTCATGCTGCATCCTGCGAATTTCCATTTCCTCATCCATCTTCTTCTGCTCTAATAGACGGTCTTCCCTTTCCTTCTCCCTAGCTTCAGCTTCTTTCCTCTCCGCATCATATCTCTCGAGTTCGTCTCTGACAAATGCTTTCGCTTCCTCTCCTTCCAGTCCCTCCTCTCTCGCTTCATCCCTGAGGAGTTGTCTAAGCTTTGCCCTCTCTGCCATATTATGTCAGCTACTGAGACTTAGTGGAGAACGAAAAGAGGAAAATGATACACTGATTCCTACCACTTACGAGAAAATACCAAATAAAAGATGATATACTTAACCCTGGGATACCTCCTCCAAAATAAAAATCTAACTATCGCTGCTATTAATTGGCAATAAAGCACCTAATGCAAAACACAACTACGCCAACTAAATGGTAGTTAAGATTACTTCTGAAAAATAAGTAGCTACAGTGGAAACAAAATAATTATTGTAAAAATTAAAGAGAAAAATAATCCCTTAATTTTAAAATCCACCATCAAGTTTACCCCTGAAGACAGTTAGGGTGAGGGAGGCAATTAATCTGGACCAATAGTCCGAAACGCACTCCTTACTTTAGTTCAAACACCTTCCTGCTTCAGAACCCTTGTGAATGTTATACACTCACAAAACTTTACCAGCGTTTAGTATTACAAATCAACAATTAACATATATTCCGACAAAATCCACCTGAAACTCAAATGTATAATGCTTCTTAATGCTGTGGACAAAAAACTTATCAGTTTGTATGGTCAGCACGCCCGTAAACAGATCGTTAGTCTAGGGGATAAATTATTTAAAGATATAACAACTCACAAGACATCACAATCTTACTCTATTCCAGAATAAAGAATCTTAAGTTCAAAATCCAGATAGACGAGTTCACATTTGTCGTACTCGTCTTCCTATTCTAAGTTCAAAAATCCGTCGGACGAGACCCCATTTGTCGTAGATTTTAGATAGGAGAATTAAGACTGAGTTTGGTCCCTTCTGAATAGATTTGAATAGGTGATTGACACCGCGAGAATTAGTAAAGACAATAGAATTTCCACACAGGTGAGATGATAGACTGTGGTATAGAGGCTGTCTCTGAAAGCGAAAAGAATTCTTCTCTCTCTCAGCTATCCTCTACGACGGTTTTTTACAGAGTCAGACAGTCTGAACCACATATATATTACATATAATTCTATCTACTCACGGGCATGCACATACACATGACGACAGTTAAACCCACAGACTTGGGAAATCTATAACAATGATTATACAGATAAATTGGGATCGAGCTGACCAACGGCATCTTTTTTGTTCAAGAGAGATTTTAATTATCATCTCAAAATTTCTCACAACACCAAAAATACATAAAGGAAGCATACAAATAGTCATTAAAAAATCAATGAATTTCTACCAGGATGATAGACCCGTTATGATCTGTCCTCTAGGTTTAGCCCCCAGTCTCCCGTTTAGGAAAAAGATGATGCCCAAAGAGGATCAATGATACATTAGGCGGTAATCAAATGATTTTCCCCTGTTAAAGGTTATGGATAGACTTAGATATACTCTGGATCTATTCTAAGGGAAAATATGGTTAGCAAGACTTGCATAAGGACAATCAGAACAGCAAAATGGGTGATAAATTTCAACAATGGAGAAATCACTCAGTCCTACATTCACTCTAGACATATCAGCGTACAGTACCGGTGTACAGTGCACATACTCACTGTTTTGGTAGACATATCTGGGAAACACAATTTTGTTAGGACATTCACATACAAGAATCACACAGAGGTAGTCGTAGCCAAGAAAACCCCAGCCCACAAAGTCAGATAGATTTCACTGCTTCGGGGAACGTTTCCTTGGTATTTCTTATTCTAGGATATCTGTCTATGTTCACATTTTAAAAATCTTGTCCAGGCACGAAAGTTTACAGTGAGCACCAGTGTCAATAGCTTAGGTTTTTCTAGTAATAAGGAATGTCAGGTCGGTGCCTTCCCTCAGTATAGGATTCACTTTAGTCACACCACAGATTTGTCCACAAAATAATCTAGTCGGACAATGTTAATGTTATTTCTTGTAATATTCACGCCGCCGCAGGCAGAAAAATTTACGTAGAGTTTATGAAAGAAATTAAGTGCTGGCTCCAAGGTCCAGTATTTATCATTACAGTCTTTGAAAACCCGTTATAGGGATATTAGTATTTCTGTCTAACTTGCACCGTCAGATCAGTGTTACTTGAGAAAACCCACGGTTCAAAATAAGGACTGTCTATTTCTTCACAAGTATGGAAACTCTTATTAAACGCCGGTAAAGTTCGGGGTCACCCCAGTATTTCCTGAATAAAAGGAAAAGCACATATAAATCATTTACATATTATGTACTCATATAACTTACATTTTAAACAGCAAGCCGACCGCTTGACTTATTATTTAACCTTCCAGTGAAATAAGTTATATTTAAATCAATCATCAGGAATTAGGAATATCTGCTTATTCTCATCAATATTCATTGATGTCGCATCTAGCAGTTATGAGTTAGTTTAGAAAAAAAATACTCGACTGAGTAGTTAGCAGTTAAATTAAATTCATTATAGCTACATGTTTGTTACGCTAGAAATATAATTTATTCTGCTTTCCACTGTATGCGTCACTAGAAAAATAATACAAACTATAAATTAGTTGCTCTGCACCAAATCTAACTAGGGAAATAGCTAAGCGACTAAACACTTTAAACCCTACACACAATACTAATATAATAAATATTAATATACCTCGACACAGAATTACTAAGAACTAAACCACTTCAACCAAACTAAAGGCCATCTCTATTAACAGAGATATTTAGAAATCGAACCAAGGCTTGTTCTAGTCTAAATGCGAATTACTGAGTGCCTGAAATCAGGTTTGCAACTCTAGTTATATCTAAGAAACGGATAAAGAATCCCACTGTTTCGAAACCACGAAACAGCGCCCGTCTCTCCCCTTCTCTAACACCCTACGTCAGCTTCCCTCATGTCGTAACAGCCATCAGTGACCGAGAGTACGAGTGAGTTGCAAATCTCAGACAGCCTGTCTCCAGTGCGGAGCGATTTTTTACGCTACGCCGGGTTTTTCTAATGAGAAACCTCATGCGTTTCTGCAAACTGTAGACAGCTGTCTCGTTCCTGCACTGTGAGGATGCCGGGTTTGACACCTTACGTTAGTGTCAGGTGAAAAATGGTAGACCAAAAGTCTGCTCTTTGTCCAGCGCAACGAATTTTTCGCACATTCTCGTCTACCTGCGTGACTGACATCAGATGCAATAGAATGCTAGTGCGATTCTCAGTTTTGAGAAAAAAAACAGGTAACGTTTGCGAATTAAGAAGGAAATATATTTCGCAAACGAATGATGCGAAAAATACCGGAAAAAGGTAAAGACAGATAATAAATTAAAAGGATCCGGGTGAGAGAATAGGAAGAAGATCTAGGCAATTTAATGATCAATAAGACCTACGTGACAGCCAGAACAAACCCCTTGGAGAGAAGAGCCTGGACTACCAATACACATCTAGACAGAAGTGAAAGGAATATTCGACAGGGATGAACAGAACAGCATGCAACACAGGTCAGTCACTCTCCGTTTCCTGGATGATGAATACCCACAGGACCTCTGGGTCCGAGTATACATGGATGGGTCAGCACAGAATGCAGTCAAGAATGGAGGAGCAGGAGTGTACATAGAATACCCAAACAACACTAGGGATATGGTCAGAGTACCAACGGGGAAATTCTGTAACAACTATGATGCAGAAATCCAGGCAATCAAGGTGGCAACTGAGAAACTGTTGAAATCCAGTCTCGGTCCACAGCCTGTGGTATTCCTGACAGATGCAAGATCAGCACTCCAAGCACTTCAGTCCAGAAAATTGCCAGGTATACAAGCCCTACTTTCTGAACTGTGCAACCAGTGCAGGGTCACCATGCAATGGATACCGTCTCATTGTGGAATACCAGGAAACGAGAGCGGACCGACTGGCTAAAGAAGGTGCTGCAGATGAGCAACCGGATGTACCAGTTACATACCATCAGAAGAAAAAGATGATCAAATCAATCAGAAAGCCACCAATACCAATGCAGGATGACTACCAAGCTATGAACAGATCAGAACAAATTGTCATTTTGCGCCTCAGAACAGGACACAACCAACTCCGCAGCCACATGTATACAAAATTCAAGATTGGCAATTCAGCCATGTGTACATGTGGCTGCGGAGCACGTACTTCAAGATTGTCCCAAATATGATGTATTGAGGCAAACCCACTGGCCCAGAGAAACAACACTTGAAGCAAAACTATACGGAACTCTGTATGAACTAAAAAAAAACAGTGAAGTTTATACAAGAAACAACATTGCAGATATAGATAATATTTTTTAAGCAAACGAAAGAAGAAGAACAAGCATTTCATGGAGATTGTTTCATTTCTGACTGCAGTAATAGAAATTAGCATTTACATTATTTAATGTGTTAAGTTTATCAATACAATTCACTGGGATTTTCTAGGTGCTAAGACTAGCGTATTAAATAACGCATAGCTATTTTTGTTCCAGATGTTTCAGTTGTAATGTAGATTTAATCACCCACTATCACCCAGAAAAAGATGTTTAAATTGACTAATAAATACACTAGGCAACTGATAATTGACGGAATACAATTCACTTCTAATTCATTATGTGTAATTATATAAGTGACTAGTGTAATATCATGTGGCGAAACAAATAGCTAGTAATGACAAGCGATATTTGATAAAGTAGTCATAATTAAATTAACACTGATATTGTGCACCGAGTGGGAGGGGGAAAAGCTGCATACCTAAAACCCAACCTGTACCAGCTGAGCAAAGCGCGATAAGATAGGATAAGACACCATTGTGCCTTTTAATTTAATTAGATGATGGAGAGGATAAGAGATCATACCCTTACGCGTGATAGGATATTGATATTTTGGTTAAATGTTTTGTTTTCTTCCTAATATAATGCTTGATCGAGCGCCACCAGCTGCCTGCGGTCAACGTATACACTGTAATTTTGTGCTATTGTGGTCCTTTTTATGCACTGACTAAATGTACCACAAAAATTGGCTTATTCGCGGCCTTGCGTGTCCCAAGCCCAGTGTGAACAGGACTGGCCTCAGAGAAAAATAACAGTTTAAATGTAAATTTAAGTCAACTGGATGTACAAAATACTCAGATTGTTTATTAAAATTTTTATTTTATGAGGCAATATACATAACATTTTTCCCGACTTCTGACAGTCGTGTTTCCAAGTGAATTATATCCAGGAGAATACACTGTTTCATAATTGGCATTCACCCCAGAGAAAAACTGATATGATGTATCATCATCATCTTTATTAACAGTTTACCAACCAGATGTTTCCTTTAGCTATTGGAAGTACTGTCTACTGTGAACACTAGATCGCGGATTATATTTTGCTACATGAACTGTCTGATGTGACATTTTCATATCCAATAATCAACCACCAAAGTAGGCGTTCCCCATTAGGAAAATTAATTATTAGTGGAGCAACGGGGGCTCACTTCAGAGAAGAAAACCACAGGATTATGGTACATGTATATTGATGGTTACATTCAAGACATTGTTACACCAAGTTTACATAAGGCGTGATTGATGTGGCCACGAATGACAGTGAGTGTGAATACGTTCTAGTTACGGAAACTGTACCATGCTTTATTTCTTTGCAAATACTGTTATTTTACAGGATAGCTTAACTAGGAACTTTGTTCTTTTCTTTACTGTCTATTCTATATTCATTCATAACCCTCCACTCCCAAAGGAGCATATACCTTCAACAAACACATGCCAAGTCCTCCTGTCACGTGCCATCATCTCAAGTTCTTTCCACGTTTTCCTCAGCATTTTCACATCTGTCTCCAGCTCTCTTCTCAATGTGCTTTTTGGTC
>JAMPIV010018869.1:0-18333 GCA_024509875.1 Oreohelix idahoensis | reverse complement strand
TTTCAGTAATGAACCAAAGAGAACGCAGGCTTTCTGCAAGGTACAATTCCGAATACCAGGAATTAAAATGCACAAAGAAAGAAACATTCGGTTCAAGATAGACACAGGTGCCCAAGGTAACACTCTACCCTTAAGAATATTCAGACAGATCATGCCTGACAAGGTGGATGAGCAAGGATTTCCCACAAGGGATGTAAAAAGTAGGAGTGGCAGGACAAAGCTAAGGGCTTACAATGGAACAAGTATAGACTGTTTCGGAGCAGTAACACTTGAATGTTTATACAGAGACTCTGAATGGACATCGTCAACATTTTACTTGGTAGATGTTGAAGGACCTGCAATTTTGGGTTTACCAATGTGCGAAAAGCTGAGTGTGGTAACTATTAACAACATTAAAGAGGATATAGGTTTTGCAGATGCTCTCAGCAGACTACCAAACCCCAACAAGATAGCAGATCTTACCCCAAACATCAAAGTTGATTTTGTCAAGTTTAGCGATAATCGGCTTGAACACATCAGAGAAGACACAATGAGAGATCCTATTCTTAACTCTCTCAAAGAACTGATATACCATGGATGGCCAAGCTCTATCAGGGAAGTTCCAACACACATCCGTCCATACTACTCGATGAGGGACGAGTTAAGCATCGAAGATGGTCTGATCCTTAAAGGAGATCGCATTGTTGTACCAGAAAACACAAACGCGATATCATCCTTAAACAGCTCCATAATAGTCACCTTGGTATTGTGAAGACACAACTGAGAGCAAAGAAAGATGTTTACTGGCCACAGATAAACAAGGACATAGAAACACTATGTAAAAACTGTTCAATTTGCCAAGAACATGCAAATAGGCAGTGCAGAGAACCTCTCATATACCATCAGCATACCATTGAGCCCTTGGAGCATTATAGGAACTGATATTTTCTCAATCGACAATAATGACTATCTTATTATTGCTGATTACTACAGCAAATTTCCCATCATTGAGAAACTTCCACAACCCTCACCATCAGCTGTTATTGCAGACATTACAAAGAAGTATTGCAGCATGTTTGGCATCCCAGATGAAATTAGATCAGACAACGGTCCACATTTCTCAGGTCAAGCATACAGAAACTTCACTAAGGACTGGAAGATCAAACACACAACATCATCACCTAGATACCCTAAATCTAATGGTTTCATTGAGAGACAGATACAAACTATCAAGTCAATCATGAAGAAAACAAGAACAGAGGATGTACACCTAGCACTCTTGAGATGGAGAACAACACCGGTAGACAGTAAGATCGACAGTCCAGCAGAACTTATGTTTGATAGAAGAATTAAAGACCTCCTACCATCTAAGGTCCACTTCCGTCCACAACATAGAGACAGCACATATGATCAACTTCAGCATCGTCAGCAAGTTCAGAAATCCAACTATGACAAATGTGCTAAAGACTTACCACCATTATATCCTGGTCAGCATGTGACTACCTACAACCACAACAATGACACATGGTCAAAAGCAACAATCATTTCCAGAAACCCTGAACCCAGGAGCTATACTTTAAGACCAGACAGCAGCAGCAACCTCCTGAGGCGAAACAGAGTGGACATAAGAGAAATCCCACAGAATACAACAGAACAGAGAATTCCCATGCTTTCAACAGACAATGCAGTAACTCCAGACCTTGGTGCCCCACAAAACCAACAAGCGCCAAGGCCGAAATCACAACCAACTCAAGCTAAACCAGGGACTTCCGCAGAACCACCAGCACTTTACACCACTCGTTCTGGCCGTACAGTGACACCTCCCAGCCGATACAGACAGTGACATATATACTCACACTGAGCATTACACATACTTATCCTTTCTCACATGAAACATTTCGTTGGAAATGTTTGCACACATTTTTTTTTTCAAAAAAGGGGGGATGTAATATAATACATTAATAATACGAACCACACATTGTAATATAATGCGAATCTTGACATGTACGATATTCTGTAAATAAACATGGCTACGAACTGAACATGCTTTTACTGAGTCCCTTCTGAAACATGTGTGTGCTTGTGTAGATGACGAGGTAATGCTTATATACATACATCATAACATTACAATACCCAATTCATGAGGCTGAGTCGACCCCGGAGCCGTTTGCGGTCTAAAAAATCCCACCTCAACTGGGGATCGAACCATGGACCACCGAGCTAAGAAGCCAGTGCACTAACCTCTGCACTACCGCTGCTCCATTCTCACCTGATAGGTCCAACGTAAAGGATGAAAATTGTACACGTAGAAGAATGTGGACAAATCTTCAGGTTCTTTCACTTCAAAAACCCTAAACTGCAGTTTGCCCAGACTTTCAGGATTATCTTATTTCAGGTAAAATAAACAATTGTCTGTAAAACTAACAATTGCCAGAGAGAGGCCAAACAATTCCCAAATTTTGCTTAAAAACAGATGAAGTCAAAAGCAGAGTAAGTTAATGTAAAATGCGCACAATACGCATGTGGAAACAGTCGCAATCATAATGTAACCGACAAAAAATACTGAAATAAAAATTAAAACTCATGTTAAAATAGATTGAGAAATCAATACGAGAATGTGTCAAACACACAACCACACAACAATTTTTACATACACACTATATATAATCCCAACATATATAGTACTATCATATTATATATAATATATTTATAATACGCTAATATATAATATATATTTCTTATATACCTGGCTATATATATATATAATAGTCTTATTTGGCCTCACTGTGCATGCAATTTTTGTTCGTCACAGACAATCGCTATCTAAACACATGGATTTGTTGTTCTAAATGAAGATTCTGTCAATAGTCGCCGACAACATCGGAAGCTAATTGATAGTCAGTCGGGGTTTAGAACTAAACATTCAATCTGTGCATAACAGTTCTTAACCGGAGAGATGTCACAACAAAAGCTTCTATATTAATAAGATAAGCATAATGTGGATGCAGTTTTTGTAGACTTTAAAAAAGCTTTATGAATTATGTTGCTTTTTAATTATAAGAAAGTTCACTTAAACATCAAAACTAAGTTTTCAATTTTATATTTACTTTTGCATTCCGCGACTTTCCACATGTTTTGAAAGTCAAAGGCGCCATTTTTGAATTTGAAATATTCGTTACAATAAAAAACTACTAAATATTATACTTTATATTTAAAGTTAATTAAGGACAATTAAATCTAAAAGACATGCCGGCTCTTACTAATTGAACAACTCAGGTAGTATCTCCAGAAAATCATGTGGCTGAAATAGTACAAGCTGACTCACGGAATGATGATCAAGTGGAAATCAGGAATACAATAGAGAAAAGGAAACCCAACCGTACAGAAGATACAAGCTTCACCCCCGAAACAATTAAGAAAAAAGGAAGATGTCAGAGTTTAATGATTGAGTAATATTTTGGAAGACATTTCCAATATTCAAAGAGCCCCATAAGGGTGTTGTGTAATGTTATGATGTATGTATATAAGCATTACCTCGTCATCTACACAAGCACACACATGTTTCAGAAGGCACTCAGTAAAAGCATGTTCAGTTCGTAGCCATGTTTATTTACAGGATATCGTACATGTCAAGATTCGCATATTATTACAATGTGTGGTTCGTATTATTAATGTATCATATTATATTACATCCCCCCCTTTTTTGAAAAAAAAAAAAAAAAATGTGTGCAAACATTTCCAACAAAATGTTTCATGTGAGAAAGGATAAGTATGTGTAATGCTCAGTGTGAGTATATATATGTCACTGTCTGTATCGGCTGGGAGGTGTCACTGTACGGCCAGAACGAGTGGTGTAAAGTGCTGGTGGTTCTGCGGAAGTCCCTGGTTTAGCTTGAGTTGGTTGTGATTTCGGCCTTGGCGCTTGTTGGTTTTGTGGGGCACCAAGGTCTGGAGTTACTGCATATGCATTGTCTGTTGAAAGCATGGGAATTCTCTGTTCTGTTGTATTCTGTGGGATTTCTCTTATGTCCACTCTGTTTCGCCTCAGGAGGTTGCTGCTGCTGTCTGGTCTTAAAGTATAGCTCCTGGGTTCAGGGTTTCTGGAAATGATTGTTGCTTTTGACCATGTGTCATTGTTGTGGTTGTAGGTAGTCACATGCTGACCAGGATATAATGGTGGTAAGTCTTTAGCACATTTGTCATAGTTGGATTTCTGAACTTGCTGACGATGCTGAAATTGATCATATGTGCTGTCTCTATGTTGTGGACGGAAGTGGACCTTAGATGGTAGGAGGTCTTTAATTCTTCTATCAAACATAAGTTCTGCTGGACTGTCGATCTTACTGTCTACCGGTGTTGTTCTCCATCTCAAGAGTGCTAGGTGTACATCCTCTGTTCTTGTTTTCTTCATGATTGACTTGATAGTTTGTATCTGTCTCTCAATGAAACCATTAGATTTAGGGTATCTAGGTGATGATGTTGTGTGTTTGATCTTCCAGTCCTTAGTGAAGTTTCTGTATGCTTGACCTGAGAAATGTGGACCGTTGTCTGATCTAATTTCATCTGGGATGCCAAACATGCTGCAATACTTCTTTGTAATGTCTGCAATAACAGCTGATGGTGAGGGTTGTGGAAGTTTCTCAATGATGGGAAATTTGCTGTAGTAATCAGCAATAATAAGATAGTCATTATTGTCGATTGAGAAAATATCAGTTCCTATAATGCTCCAAGGGCTCAATGGTATGTCTGATGGTATGAGAGGTTCTCTGCACTGCCTATTTGCATGTTCTTGGCAAATTGAACAGTTTTTTACATAGTGTTTCTATGTCCTTGTTTATCTGTGGCCAGTAAACATCTTTCTTTGCTCTCAGTTGTGTCTTCACAATACCAAGGTGACTATTATGGAGCTGTTTAAGGATGATATCGCGTTGTGTTTCTGGTACAACAATGCGATCTCCTTTAAGGATCAGACCATCTTCGATGCTTAACTCGTCCCTCATCGAGTAGTATGGACGGATGTGTGTTGGAACTTCCCTGATAGAGCTTGGCCATCCATGGTATATCAGTTCTTTGAGAGAGTTAAGGATAGGATCTCTCATTGTGTCTTCTCTGATGTGTTCAAGCCGATTACCGCTAAACTTGACGAAATCGACTTTGATGTTTGGGGTAAGATCTGCTGTCTTGTTGGGGTTTGGTAGTCTGCTGAGAGCATCTGCAAGACCTATATCCTCTTTAATGTTGTTAATAGTTACCACACTCAGCTTTTCGCACATTGGTAAACCCAAAATTGCAGGTCCTTCAACATCTACCAAGTAAAATGTTGACAATGTCCATTCAGAGCCTCTGTATGAACATTCAAGTGTTACTGCTCCAAAACAGTCTATACTTGTTCCATTGTAAGCTCTTAGCTTTGTCCTGCCACTCCTACGTTTTACATCCCTGTGGGGAAATCCTTGAACCGAATGTTTCTTTCTTTGTGCATTTTAATTCCTGGTATTCGGAATTGTACCTTGCAGAAAGCCTGCGTTCTCTTTGGTTCATTACTGAAAGTTAGTATCTTCACAGTATCAAAAGTGGAAGGATCACTTTCTTCACTGGAGTCAAGGTCCTCAGTCATCATAGAGTGTGTTTGTTTTGACGACTTTCTGCTGTGAAGTTTGTGTTGAGCACTGTCTTGTTTCCTCTTGAAACATAATTTTATCCGGTGGCCCCTCTTTCTGCAGTAATGACATGTAGAGTCTTTAGCTGGACAGTGGTTTTGTATGTGGTTTAGGCCACAACATTTACACATAGCACCTCTGCTTGTGTTGTGTTTTTCTTGTTGCTTCGAACCAGTTGCTTTGTTGTGTCTAGGTTTATAGCTTTTCACTGCATCCACCTGGGCTGCTAATGTACCTGGCTGAATTTGTTTAATGTTTAGTGCTTGTGCCTCGTGTTTCCTGCCTTCATCCAGAAGTTGTTGTAAAGTTAGTGTATCACTCTGGCTCAGTATCCATTTCTGGAACTCTGGCATTGGTGTGCTGAGAAGGATCTGTTCAATAATTCGCTCTTTTTCTTCTTCTTTGTTAAATTTGCATACACTTGTTTTCTCCTTGATGCGAGTGAAGAAATCATCTAAACTTTCACCAGGTTTCTGTCGCAGGTGGTGAAGTTCTAATCTTGCCGCTCTAAAGTTCGTGTGCTTTATGATCAGACGTTTTTCAAATTCGTCCAATATGGCTACGGGGTCGGTCGCTGACTCAACAGGCATGGCGGTAGCAAAACTGTTGTAAATTTTCAAACCTTCATCGTCCAATGCTTCTAGGATATATGGAGTTAAGGTTTGTCCTTCCAGACCAGTGGTCTTGGAATATAGATCTATGCGTTGGCGCCATAACAAGAAAGCTTCACTCTTATCACCTCGACCGGCAAATCGCATTTGCGGTGCGCTGCGGTAGTGTTTAGTTTCCATGGTTGACCTCAATGACGAATTTTAGCCGAACAAACTGTACTCACGTGTTATCGTGTAGCTGTTTTGCGTCGGTCCGGTATCGACCGCTGCCACCATGTAATGTTATGATGTATGTATATAATCATTACCTCGTCATCTACACAAGCACACACGTTTCAGAAGGGACTCAGTAAAAGCATGTTCAATTCGTAGCCATGTTTTATTTACAGAATATCGTACATGTGAAGATTCGCATATTATTACAATGTGTGGTTCGTATTATTAATGTATCATATTATATTACACCTGTGACCTATTTGCTGATGACTGTACTGCCTACACGAGTGATACAAGTTGCAATACACTCGAACTATCGTTACAAAAAGATACAGATAATCTGATTAAGTGGAGCATCGGAAATCGCATGCTAATAAATATAATTAAACCAAAGTGATGTTAATATCAACTAGACAAAAATTACAAAATTCAGAGAAAACAACACTTCAGATCTACATTGCTACCACACCAATTGAAAACTTTAATGAACATAAAACTATAGGAATAGTGGTTGACCTGCATCTAAATTGGAACTCACATATACATGCACTGACCAAGCAAACGGCACAGAAAGTTTACCAGTTAGCTAAAATCAAACATTTCCTAGATGAAGATGCACGAAAATTGTTCTGTATATCTCACATACAAACAAATCTTGACTATTGCTCCACAATCTGGGATGGTTGTTCTATGTCCAACACAAAAAGACTCCATTCACTACAAAAGCATGCAGTCCGTCTAGTTTCTGACAACTACCAAACACAGTGTGTAGATCTATATAAAGATCTCAAAATACTGCCTCTAAGAAAGCGCTTTCTGTTCAACAAAGCTAAATTTGTTCAGAAAATCATGTCACATATCTGTGGCCAATGTTCAAATACAATGAAAGACGCAGTCAACGCCTTAACAAAATACAAGTGCCCAAGCCTAGGCTTAACATATTCAAGAAAAGCTTAGTTTACTCTGCTGCTCATCTTTGGAACTATCTTCCACATTATCTAAAACATAACAACCTCAGTCCCTATTCATACGAGGCGTGTTCAAATGAAACCCGCCCGTGCTGCGCGAAGTGGACATTTGTAGGAGGAGCATGATGACGTCACATCTGACGTAATAAGCACATACGAATGTACAAGTGTGTAAGTGTTCATTCTCCTAGTATTCATTGTTTGTGCTGCAGACCGTTAAAATAATGGCCGGTGTGATACGGAATCCGTCCAAGGTCGATCAGCGAGCGATGATCCAGTTCCTAATAGCCGAAGGATGTTGACCAGCCGACATTGATCGCCGAATGAAAGCAGTGTATGGTGACAAAAGTGTGTCTAAGACTACAGTGAAAGACTGGGCACGAATGTTTCGAGAAGGAAGTCAGTTAACGAAAGATCTTCCGCGGTCAGGTCAGGTGCATATTGTTGCGACAGAAGAAGCCATCGTTATAAGGTAGAACGCATGGGGTGGAGTTTGAACCACCTGCTGCGTTACGAAGAGGAGGGTGATGCATTTCTGTTGCGCATAGTGGCAGGCGATGAGTCGTGGTGCCACCACTTTGAGCCGTGCAGCAAAACAGCGAGCATGCAATGGAAACAACCTGGATCACCAAAACCCAAAAAATTCAAGTCACAGATTTCCGCCGGTAAGGTTATGCTGACCGTATTTTTTACCATGAAGGGCTTCTATTGGTTGACTTTAAAGAGCCTGGCTTGAACATCAATGCCATCCGCTACAAAGACACACTAGACAACCTGCATACAGCCATCGAGAATAAACGACCCGGCATGCTTTCGCGTGGTGTGATTCTGTTGCACGACAATGCTCGTCCACATGTTGCGAACATTGTGCAGGAAGCGTTAGCAAGGAAAAGGTGGGAAGTTCCGCCACACCCAGCCTACAGCCCCGATCTGTCACCATGTGACTTTAATTTGTTCGGACCCTTTAAAAAATCTGTAAAGGGACAACGATTCGACTCCGATGCAGACGTCAGGGCCTCGGTAACCAAATGGTTCAATAAGCAACCAAAGTCATTTTTCTCGGACGGCATCCGCCGTCTACCCATGCAATGGGATGCGTGTCTGAATGCCTATGATGACTATTTCTAAAGAACTCCAGTGAGTACTTGCTTCATAACAATTGCTGTATTTAATTCTACTACTCCTGCTGATGTACCTTACATACATTTGTTATAAAGCCATTTGAACACTCCTCGTACAATTGTAAACTTTTCGAATACTTTATGAGTTCTGATTATCTCCCCCCCCCCCCCTCCCCCCCCCCCTTCTCTTCCTCTCCCCCGCCCCCCCCCCCCCCCCCCCGATGTGATTATTTTTCCGAACAAATGATATAATATCGAATGTAGGTTTAATGATGATGTTATTGCTTTTCAACATATTTTGTTTCATGGTAATACTTAGTTTGTACTTTCAACATCTTTTATTTCATGTTTAAAATTAGATACTGTGAATGTGAGCATGCTATTATTTTACATTTACAACGTTGAATTCCTTGACATTGATGGGTAAAATGTATGTGAGAATAAATGAAATCAGTATAAAAGACGAGAGAAAGGAAGGGCAGAATGTCAGACGGGCCTGCGTGCCCAATTCTCAACCCTTTGAAAATAAAGTTCGTTCGTTCGTTCGGTAATACAGTTTGCCCGGACCAACACTCGCAAATTACATTTATTATATGTAAACACTAAAACCAAAATGTAAAATATTTTTTAACGGTGTTATCCTGTTCTGTAAGTAATAATATTCATAAACAGATCTGCAATTTTGTTGACAAATCTTCGTTAATGTTACCAGCAAAGTTTTGTTAAACCACGCTCTCGAGGCGCCGAATCTCTAAGGCCGGCTCTGGTGACAGCCCCCAGATTTGGTTCACAGCTATTTATTCAGTAGCTAACCTATATATCTAGAGTCCATTCAACCATACACCACCCGGTTGACGCACTTGGTAGGAGTACACGCTCTTCCTGCAAGACAAACGGGTTATTTTAGTTATAAATATGCTAATCATTTTATATGTGTGTTTAAACAGGTTATCTTAATGTACGGTACTTGAAAAAAAAATTACGAAATTTGGGGCGAGCTGAGCGAATTCCCCCCCCCCCCCCCTTTTTCCCCCCCCAAGTGACTGTTTCTAAGTGTGTGTCTTTGTTAGGAATTTAAGTTCGCCTCTCACTTCATTACCATAAAAATAATTACGCATTTACATGTTTAATGCATTTACTTTAAAGAGATCCAATGACAGCTTTCAGACGTATTGTATTCCATGTTTATCCTCTCAATCCAAATGTGGGCGCCTTTCTTCTCGTGCTACTCTGAGACTGACAAAAAATTTGTTCCCCTGTGCAACTTTTAACATAATTTATGCTTTAGCGCGAAGCCGTTGATCAATGAAAAGGATTTTTTTTTTCTAGTTTTATTTTTAGTTAACTTATGATAACTGTTTCTTTGTGGAGTACGAGTGTTACTATTATTTATATCTGCCGTCGAGATGTTGAATTTTGGGAATATGTTTTAGTAGACTGCATTCATGTGTCTTTGTGGAGTTGTCGCTGTTACGTATAGATTTCTTGAGTCAAGAAATTGGGGGATTTTCGATGGAAACTTTTTAAGGTTTGTAACTGATATCGTAAATTATTACAACTTTTTGATCTACTTCTTCGCTTCCTCTAATTCGTTTATTACTATCACTATCACGACCCACAACAACAACTACTACTACTATTACGTCTATTACTACTAAATATAATAATTGTAATTATAATAAATAATAATTTGTATACAGATTTCTCATACCAGCATCAATGTTACCACCTTACTGCCACTTTTGCTGCAGTCATTAATATTACTACGACTACTATGGCTACTAACTACAAAACAACCAACAACGTTATCATCACTACAACTAACACTATTACACCATCATCGGTTCAACTTCGACACCTTCTGAACTTGTAAATGAAGGCAAATCATATTGAAATCTTTCCTTTCCCGCCAACGCTATGCTGCTATTACTATAGCGCCTGTTCTTTGTGTGCACGTGTAGAGGTAAGTGGGAGTGTTTCGGAGCAGGTGTTCCGATTTTTTTCTAACCTTCCGCACACACACTCACCCACCCCTCTTTCCCCGTCTGTCCAAAATCCATTTGTTCATTCATTACCCTTTTGTAGTTCAGATCAACTCAATGTTTTGTTTTCATATCTTCCTCATTGTGTTCATTTCCATCTTCTATAGTCTTTCCCTGCGATTCTCAAGACGAGTCTGAAGTCCCTAACAGACGTTATGAGTCCTAAGTCAGTCTCGTTTTCGACCAAAATCGCACCAATCACTATAAATAATGATGAAAAATAATAATCTGTATTTTTAAGTATAAATGTATGTATATTTACTGACGGGTTTTACTGGATCAAAGTATATACATGATACTTGTACACAAAAGTACACAGTAACAGTATGTACTTTCCAGTATGACATTTTAGAAATACTATCTCAGCACGGCGAGCTGGTCTGCTAAAATCGGCATTTCCTGAGTCGAGTCGTTAATACAAAACGTGTGAATCGAGTCTGGAGTCGAGTCGTTATGGTGACTTAAAGACTCGAATCGACGACCTTGCTATCTTCAGTTCCCTTCTACGTCTGCTTTACGGACTACTCTGCTTTTCTTATCCTGAGTATTCCAGAACAAACACTGCCTGGTAGTGGGATCAACAGATTTCATCAGTGTGTGTCCTATCCATCGCCAACGTCTTCTTCTCATCTCTTGTTCCATTTGCTTTTGTCTGATTCTTGTCATCAGTTCCACATTAGTGATCTTGCTATACCATTTCAATCCTTCTGTTCTACGCAAGCACCCATATATGAAAGTCTATAAATTATTCTCCGTTTTTCTTGCGTTGGTGTCACGGGATGTACTCCCCTCGCTCTGCAGTGATGGTCCGGCAATGGTCATAACTCAGAGTATCTACCGAAGGTCTTCAAAGTGATCTACCTTCGCTCAAGATTACTCCTGGCAGAGTTTTACATAGAAGGATGATGATGCTTCTATCTCGATGGAGTATTCATAAGATAATTCAGAAATCAAGAACAATGCTGAAATGAACTGAGCAATTGTTAACTTTGTATCTGCCCGCCGCCTTTTATGAAGAATGTGGTGAAGTACATTGATGCAACGATAAAATCATTAATTAATTATATATTAAAGTCAAAATAATAGCAGTAGAAATAAAATTAGTAAAGTTGTAACGCGTCTTCTTTACCGCGCCAGAAAACGCATTGATTTAGGTAGGATAGAACATATTGAGAAATCTTATCGCCGCGTTGGTAGTATTAGCCTTTAAAAACGCGCCCGTCAAGGGTTAACGATAAAAGTTTGAAAAAGCTACTAGTGTATTGGTTCCAGGAAAGATAGAAAGAATAAAACACACAAACGCATAAGATTGAGAGAGCGGACACCTGCTGCCGGCTTGTCAAGTGTTAGAGGTTTGAACTAGCTACTCGGGCCAACAGTGCGAGTCATGCCGTTAGCTGGTGTCGAAAACGATGTCGCAAGTTTGAAAATTTAAAAATACCCCACTAGCCCAATACATTTCTAACCACAGACACTGTGGAAAAATATATATATACACACACGCATAATTACTTCCTATCGGGAAAAAGGAAGATCTGAGGCGATTTTTATAACATTCAAGTAGTGGAAACTTAGAAAACAACGAACACCAAAATGGAAAATATATTGAATTCTTTATTAATAGGTTTAGGATCATAAAAGTTAGCTAGTCTTAGAGCGGGTCTTGTCCTGATGGGTAATATGCTTTCAAATAAAAAATCCGACAGAGAGAAATAAAGTTATAGACAAAAGACGGTATTTGTTCGTACAGACAGACCAACACATGCTCGTTTGGACTTGCACTAACGGTGACTTTTTTTGACGCGTCCTTGAAAAAGGCAGGAAAGGGTTACAAGTAGTCTGTTGTAGAACGGGGCAGAAAAGGGGGAGAAAAATTATGGGGTGGCTTAACACAAAATATATTTAGCAGTAGAAATCTTAGAAGGAGAGAGGGAAAAAAACTTGGTAGTGTCCAAAAATCAAGTATGTTTTGCTTTTAATTTCAAATTTCAAAATTGTCGTTCGGTCATTGGCCAAAGCCTTTCATATTATTAAGAAAATTCAACGGCTTGACGCCATTTGTAGAAGATAGTCCCGAGAGCAGGACGTTGTGAATTTTGTGAAAAGTGATTAGCCTTATTAAAGCAAATATATATGAAAGTATAGGCATCACAGTCCAGCCAGCAGTACATCTGGAATCTGCTATTCAACGTACCTGTGTGTTTTTTCATTGAATTCTGGTAAGACCGACATTATTCATATATATTTTGTTTTAAAAAAATGTGAGTGAGAGATGCTGCCATCACGACTAAGTAATCAGATCCCAAGCTGATTTATGCAGGTCTTGAAGGGAAATTAAGATGAAACACATTGCCAGTTTTGTAAATGCACAGGTCTTGTGAAATAAAATGTTTTCTTAGGTGACCAGAGGGACACAGCTCACCTATCCCATTGTATGGTAGAAAAGAAAGATTAATACGATTATTGCAGATGCAGTGCCGCCTTTGTAGGAGAGACATGTGAACAACACTGGTACACTGTGGAATGGATGTGCTGGATGGGTCCATTGGATATGACCCAGCTCTTTATTTCTTATGTATGCTCTTTTATATATAAAACACAGTCTAAATAAGATATCACCCAGGAGACATTGTTTCATTATTACAGGGTCTTATCTGGCACTAGTCCGGTGCCAGAGCTCTATGTGAAAGCTGTTGAGACGTTTTGGAGGCCAGTAGTGATAGGGGTCGCCAGTATCCCCCCTATTACTTTTGGAGCAGTGGTCATTCGGCAGAAAGAATTCAGACAGTTCCATTGGGCCAGATAAGGGAAATATCTGGTACCCTAACAGTACATCAGCTATAAGAGCAGCATACCCCTGTATCCAAGAAATAAAACATTTCCATATTAAAATGAACAGTGACAGTAGATGGTAAAGAGACTGGGAGTGATTAAAAAATCCCAAACAGCCATCCAGTGTTAGAAACCAGTTATAGACAGATTTTTAGTAACACTATTAGTATAATTTAACAGTAATTGTTTGGACACTTGTCCCTGTGGGTCTAAAATTTCCATTTTGTATATATCTTGAATTCTTTTCATTTTTAAAGTCCTGACCAGAAGAATACTAGGTTCAGGACCAAATAAATCATACAGAAAATTATTAATTGTACAAATTTATCCCAGGTGTTATTTCCTTTAATCATAGCCTTTAATACATGTTTGTATGGCTGTGTATTATTGTTAAAGTACCATCACACCACACTTGCATATCCCTAGACATAGACGTAGCTATCATTCGTACTAGTCAAGAATAAGTCTGCTTGAGGCCATAAGGTGGTAGCAGAAAGGTATCCTGATAACTCACCCTAAATTTGTTAGAATCAGGAACCTTCACAGCTGGCCTCATTCAGTACATTAAGGAAAAATATCAACATCATTTCATAACATCAAAACCCACCACAAAGAATTATTATGTATTTTAGCTTGTCCAAGCCCCCAACTGATTTAACTCAGTAAAATATTACTTAAAAAGCTCTGTTATAAGTATTTAAAATGACTGAGACATACGGGTGCAGTTCACTCAAAATGATTAAATCAACTATAAATTTGTACATTTACATATAACAAAATTTAATAGTCAGTTATCGTTAACAATTGAAAAATAAATAAGGGTGTGGTGAATTTAGATAAATGCTTTTAAAATTTCTTCACATGTGATGGTCTGATATTAAACATGTTTTCTGCTTGGAAAAAATACAATGTTCACTTGGCAGCTTTGAATGTGTACTTAGTCATCAGTAAAATGTCGGTTGGTTTCTGCTCCAGCCGATGCTTGTTTTATACAGGTTACTAACTGGTTCACTCATCACTGGTCAAGTCTGGTGGCTGCAACACGTCCCTCAAAGTGTCGTGGGGTAATTGCGAAGATGGTCCAGCGTCTGTTAAGACCCGTCTGCCGTAGGTGTCTAGTTTTGATTGAAGGCCACTTATACCACTATTTTTCCACAGGTAGCACCACCAATTGGTACCACCGATTAATATCATGAAATAGGAGAGAAACAAATACCCCTGAGGTTTCCTGACACAAAATCAAGTGCCCCCCTCTTTTCATTCCACCATCCCATCTGCCTCAGAACTTTACCCTCTCTGGAGATTAATGTTAATCCCAGTGAGCGGAAAACATCCATTGCATTTATATTGAACATGTTTACATTTACATTTGCACTGGTTGAAAAGGTTAATATAATAAGTATGTACATCATTTATGTCATCATCTACTCACTGCTCCATATGGAACTTGGGACTGCCTCTGCTTTTCGTTCTCAATAAGAAACCCGCATAAAGCAGTTATCATCTCTTGCAGTGGTGGTTCAGCCTCGTACAACTTGGACATTCACTAGCAATTTTCACATGTTAATAATGCAAAATATAGAACTATAAAATGTACAACTTACCTCAACATCTCTTTTGGTAATAACGATTCTGGCTCAGAGAAATAGTTACGGCAACTTGTTTAAGATGCCTCTTACACGTGGTCTGGGGTATTACTTTGCAAAATAGAATCCCACACTGACTTAGTGTTCAGGTTCCTAGGATTCCGGGCTTTCCGTATTAATGAAATTTGAGTTTTCCTTGGTAACGAGTCAAGAAGATTCTGAAACACGTTGTCCGGTCCTTTAAAGTGGAATCCTGATCCTATTCCTTTCTCTGGCTTGTCTGGCTGTCTTCTTGGCGAGTTTAATTTCACAGTGCGGTAAACTCACAAGGCGCTAAATTATAAGGCAACATTCGGCCCGCGTCCAGATTGCTATTTTATGACTAGGCTCCAATCAGAAATGTTGTATTTTTACATTTGAAATGCCAAGCCATAGCATCCAAGAACGTATATTTCCCTTTCTCTCACGAAAATTTCCTACATAACAAACGCACAAATAAATGTGTTGTTTACAATCCCCATATATGGTTGTGACGGTATTGCTTCCCCTGCTTTGCAGTAGTGGTCCAACAGTGGCCAAAACGCAAGAGTATTTACTATGGGCCTTCAAAGGTGTCTACCTTCGCACAAGACTACTCTTGGCAGAGATGTAGATAGAAGGGTAATGACTCTATCACAAAGGGAGTATTCACAAGATATTCAGATAAGCGAAAACAATGCTGCATTTGGCTGAGTACGTTAATTCTAGAATCTGCCAACAACCTTTGTGAAGAATTAAGCAATGATTAATTTTAGAACGTTAAGCCCCCACCTCTGATTTTCTCAGTGGAATTCTTATTATACTGGTTTGGCTCTGATTAGAGTGTATGTAGTAAATTGACTGAGACAAACGTGCAGTACATTTAAAAGGATTAAATCGAAGTTAAATTTGTATAGTTACAAATAACATAATTTAATAATCAATGTAGGTTTAACAGTTAAAAAATTTGAATAGTTATGGATCAAGAAAATTTATCATCACGGTTGTGATGGGGTGTAAATTGTAAAAAAGAGAAGTTCAAGTGGCAGCTTATATATATATATATATATATATATATATATATATATATATATATATATATATATATATATATCTATATATATCTATATATATATATATATATATATATATATATATATATTGAACTTAGCTGCCAGTGGCGGTTCTGCTCCTTCTAATGGGTTGGTTCTAGTTACACTGCTCACGCTCGTCGCTGGTCAAGGTTAAAGGCGCTGCACGTTCCCAGAACGTCAAGTAGTAACGGCCAAGCTGGTCCTGCGTCTGTCTATAAGAGCCTCTTATGGTGGCGTCTCGCACAACGTCAGTCCACTTCTACCTTCACTTGGATCCAGAGATAGTACTTTCTGCTGGTACCACCAATAACTATGATGAAAGAATAGAAGCGAAACGCTCTCCTAAGAATTGCGTTTTCCGACACATAGTTATGTGCCTCTCTATTTCTATTTCACCATCCCATTTAGCTCAGAATTACTCTCGATGAGTATTAAACTTAAGCTCTCGAGAGAAACCTTTCTTTACATTTAAATTGAACAGTTATATATATTGGTTTTACATTTAAATGAAAAGGTTAATAACACAGATAGAGTATGTTTACTTGTACATTTCCACTGTTTGAAAAGTGTTTACAGTATAAATTGAATATGTTTTCATTTATATTTACACTGATTGTAAAGTTTGAAACTTCCATTAATTTTAAAGTGAATATGATTTCGTTTACATTTACACTGATTGAAAATGTAGATATTATACTTAGAATGTACATCATTGTTTCATCTTTTCCTCCCTGCTCCACATAGAACCTGGGACTATTTATGCGTTTAGTTCTCTTTAAGAAACTAGTAATAAAGCAGTCACCAGTCCCTTGCAGTGGTAGTTCATGAAATCATCATTCTATATGCTGAGGTTGCCAGCCTCAAATGACTTGGACATTCCTAGCACTTTTCACACATTAAAATTCACATGGTAATATATACATACCGGTATATGTTAGTTCACATGTTAGTAATGAAATATAAAATGTAAAATCACAACTTACTCCAATCTAGGCTCACAGACGTTTTTGCTCAGATGAATAAGTTAAGGCACTGGGTTAGGCCTCTTACACGTGTACTTGGGGTCGTTAATTTAGCACTAAAACTCCCTCATGACTTTGTGTGTTCAGTTTCCTCAGAGTCCGGTTCCTTATAAAAATGGATTTCCTGGGCTGCAGTAATGTCTTACGCGGTGTTCCAATAAAAGTCCAGGCTGATAAATGGAAATCCTGAATTTTCTTCTGGCAAGTCTGGTTGTTCTTGGCAACATTAATAACACATAAGGAAGGGAAACCCGAGGCCTGTAAACAGTAAATAAATATTAGACAAACATAAAGGTATGTTTTCAGGCACTCGTAAGAAATAAAGAAGTAGAACACTAGACAACAGAAAAACAACCGACGTGAGTGGCTTACCCAGGGTTCGAACCCCGTACCTTCCGTACGACAACACCACCTAGCTATACAAGCGAATCACACTATCTTCCCGGCCAGCTAGGCATCACCTAAAAATGATGCGTTACTGACCGGTCATCAATGCGAAATGCAAGACAACACCGGAAGTTTACAATGGGCACCTCAGCCTATTAAGGACGCAATCACTTCTGTCGTTCCCCTATTATACAGTATATGTCAGTCCACACAAGACAAAGACCTTGATACTGTGTCTAGTAAATGATAGAAGACTTAAGAACAGTAGTATAGAACAGCGGGGTAGGTTTCTGGTATTGTATAAACATTAATAACACATAAGGAAGGGAAACCCGAGGCCTGTAAACAGTAAATAAATATTAAAAAACATAAAGGTATGTTTTCAGGCACTCGTAAGAGGCCTAGCTGGCCGGGAGGATAGTGTGATTAGCTTGTATAGCTGGCTGGTGTTACCTTCGTAATGTTAAAGGTACGGGGTTACGAACCCTTGGGTAAGCCACGTTGGTCCTAAATAAGCTTAACAGTATGTGTCAGTCCAAACAAGACAAAGACCTTGATACTGGGTCCAGTAAATAGTAGAAGACTAAAGGACAACAGAAAAACAACAGACGTGAGTGGCTTACCCAGGGTTCGAACCCCGTACCTTCCGTACGACAACTCCGCCTAGCTATCAAGCGAATCACACTGACCCCACGGCCAGCTAGGCATCCCCAAAAAAAAAGATGCTTTGCTGGCTATTTATCAGTACGAAACACACAAGATAACACCGGAAGTATACAGTGGGCAACTCAGCCCTT